>JAVTVY010000635.1:0-33792 GCA_036873755.1 Hanleya hanleyi
ATAATAACCTAGATGTGGTTCCTTTCCTGGAAGCGGCCGAGAAAATGGTGCAACTCTTTCGTCGCCAAATGCACGTCGACATCTTCAAGGAGTGTTTGAGTTTACCGGGTCTGGCGCTTCGCCATCTTTTTCAAGAGTGTGCTACGTACTTCTCGCTGATACAGCAAAAAGATGCAGACATGCATGATTGTCTAAAGCAGAACATTGTCGGCGGCCCGAGTCTTATTTTTCACCGTTATCACGAAAAGGACGTCACTACTCTCCCCAGTGGAAAACCCTGTGCTAAGATCATCGGTTTCGATGCGAATGCCTTGTACCTGTGGTCGCTGGCCCAACCTATGCCCAGTGGCCATTATACACGTTGGTTGGCGGAAGATCGGCATTTTACACCGCAACGTACACCCTACAAGCATCTGGCTGATCAGTGGTTGGATTGCGAAGCCTATCGACGGGCGATTTATATACGACACCAGACCAACGCCACAGAGAAGCGCATAGGAGATCGTCGACTTCCCGTCGATGGGTTTGCCCTGGTGGGTAGCACACCCACCGTATTTCAATTTTACGGTTGCTATTGGCACGGCCACGAATGCCATTTCAGCGCTGGACGCTTCAACGAGCGACGTGGAAAAACACCGCAAGAATTACGGGAAGAAGTGGTGGCGAACGGTGATTATGTGAAAGAGAGAGGATACCATCTGATTGAAATGTGGGAGTGTGAATTTCACACGATGTGTCAGGCCCTACCCCATTTACGACGTTTCCTAAAAGAGCGCGAGTACCCCTTGAGTCGTCGGCGACTTCTGAGTCTGCCACAGATGTTCGACGCCATTCGTTCGGGGGACCTCTACGGCTTTGTCGAATGTGATTTGCATGTTCCCGACACTCTCAAGCCTCTCTTCGCCCAGTGCCCTCCCATCTTTAAGAACACGCTGGTGGGTCGGGCTGATATTGGGGACACCATGAGCACCTATGCGGAGCAACACAAGTGTTTGCCTCAACCTCGACGCATGTTGATTAGTAGTATGTGGGCCGAGAAAATCTTGCTGGGCACCCCCTTACTGCAGTGGTACATGAACCACGGTTTGGAAATTACCCAAATATACCAAGTGATACAGTACGTACCCGACGCTTGTTTTGCGGAGAATGCCGACATCGTGACGTCGGCCCGTCGTCAAGGTGATGAATACCCGAGTGAGGCCATCATCGGTGAGTGTTGGAAGTTGACTGGCAATGGTTATTACGGAAAAACAGTTACGAACCAGGATAAGCACGTCAACGTGAACATTTGTACTACTGCCCAAGCCCGCAAAAAAGTGAATTCTCCTCTGTTTCGATCCGTGGAGGTCATCAATGACGACACCTATGAAGTCACTTCAGCCAAGAAGACTATCCGTTACAACCTACCCCTGCAGATTGGATGTATGGTATATCAGGTGGCCAAGCTGAGGATGCTGCAGTTTCTCTATGATTTCATGGGTGTGTATTTTAATCCCTCAGACTGGCAACTCATGGAGATGGATACCGACTCGGCCTACATGGCCGTCTCTAATGCGGATTGGGAGTCCCTGGTGAAACCAGAGTTACGTACCCAGTATGAAGCGGAACGGGACCAGTGGCTACCTCGACGTGACCATTACCAGTACGATAAGCGTACGCCGGGCCTGTTCAAGCTGGAGTGGAGTGGGGATGCTATGATTGGTCTCTCCTCCAAGACGTATTACTGTTACGGAGGAGACGGAGACGAAAATAAGTTTAGCTGCAAAGGGGTGAGCCGGCGCGATCCCAGCATCGACAAAGCCTTGTACTTGAACGTGCTGCAAAGCCAGGCCAGTGCCAGTGGCACTAACCGAGGATTTCGGGTGGTGGACCACCAGATGCGGACGTACATTCAGCAACGAGACGCCTTTACTTTCTTTTACCCGAAACGAAAAGTGTTGGCCGATGGTGTGAGCACCACTTACTTGGACTTGTGAACAATGTCGAACTATAACTGTTGATACACAAATGTAAAAGTCAGGATGGCCGAGTGGTCTAAGGCGCCGGTATTAAGTGCTGGTCGGCGAAGAGCTGGCGTAGGTTCGAATCCTACTCCTGACAGAATTTTTGTACCTTAACCCTACTATTTGTACCCTGTATTCTATTTGTACCCTGTATTCTATACCTTCTTGTTGACTTAAATAAAAAAAAAAGTCAAAACCCATCATTTTTTGTGTTTTTTCATCAATTTTTTATTCAACATCAATGAACGTCAGAACAACAACGTCATAACAATAACGTGATAATAAACAAGTGGTCTGCGCGCAGTACATTTAAGTTAACCAGAGAAATGGAGCATGCACATTAAAACGAGAGGCCGTCCAGTCATAGACGAGGACATCACGGTCTTCGGCTTGACAATAATCATCAAACATGTGTACGATGGTGGGCATAGAATGTCCTCTACTCCGGTGAGTGAGATAAAACACACAGTACTGTCCGCACACACTACTCAAGGGTCCTTGTAATCTTTGAGTATTCCAACGCCACATTGTAGTGGAGACGTCCATGAATTTCACCAAATCGGCATGTAGGGGTGCAAGTCCGTAGGAATCAAAGTATTCGCCTTGGCCTAGGGTGTCCACGTACACAGCTACCCAATGTTCACCGGGTCGAGACCCCGGGTCTGTATTCAGGATGTAGGCTGCTGGGGTGGTGGAGTGGGTGGGAAACACATTGCGTGGAAACACACCTCGAAAGGGGACCTTAGGATCTCGCTGGAGTATGCCCATCAGCTGCTCTGTATCCATGACTCTAGTTGGCGTAGTCACACAGCACGTTTCTTTGCTGATCCACGCTGATGACGTTATCAAACTCGGCGTAGCAAATCACGTTAATGGTGTAGGCTAGAGGGACGGCGAAACGCAGTTCCAACCGTAGGTTTCCTTTCTTGAGCAAAGCCAGTTGATGATCGTGTTCCAAGGTGGGGGTGAGGTCGAAGGCGAACAATGTGTACCCACGGCTAAAGTCTTGTCGACTGATGGTATTGCCTTCGTCTTGGTTGTTTTGTCCTGTGGCTGTAAACAAGTTCAGGTAGGTCCGCACATAGTTTTTGTTACCAAAGTCCGGTTGTAATGGACGGGCTGGAATTTGATGACCGGCCACGTGCAGTGCCACAAAGTTGAGGTTGAAATGTTGAAAGTTGAACGGATTCTCAGTCCACTGTCCATTGAAAGCGGTGTTGGTCACACACGCCAGGGTAAGACGTTTAGGAAGATCCCCTAGAAATAAATTTTCACGATTGGCCATCATCGTACCTGATGGCACAGAGAATACCTTGGTCTGTACGCGTCGGATGGGATACAGGGCTGGTTTTTTCGATAAGGCTTCCATGTGACTCAGCAACACGCCCTGTTGCAAATCCACCGTACGGACAAACAGGGCTGCATCTTCAATGATGATGTTGTATTTGGGACCATCCTCTCCAGAGGCCATTAAGGCGAACGTGGGTGTGGAACGGATCAACTTGATCTTGATGGATACACCGTTCATCATGTAGCGGTCTTGCAGGAACAGATCGGCGTGCAGTCGTCCCATCATATCGATGGACTTGCTTTTGGCTGCCATGTTTTGCGCTCTATGAACCCAGTATTGGCACCGAGCACGCTGTTCATGACTCCGGGTGTATCCTTGAAGTACATCGCAGCTTGTAAGTGTGTTTTTTTGGCATCACTGTCGTACGACAACAGCGTCTCCATGTAGGCTCGGTACGGGTACGTATTGGTGGACGTACTGATGAGTTTATCGTTCAGACCTATATCCACCTGTTGGAACAACGAGTGCAGCCAAAGATTCACCGGGCCTACTACCGCATCGTCCGCTATGGGTGTCCCGTCGTTGTCTATTATTTTGGCTTTCACGTACAAGTAGGTGTGGGCTAAATCCAGGTAGGCCGTATCTTTGTTTTCAATGGTAAATTCCACAGGGCCCATCCCTGTGAGGCTAGCCAGGGGTCGATGTTCTACCCAACGTCCTTCGGCTACACTGGTTTGGGTGGGTGGAATAGTCCACAAATCCAATTCACTGTTGGTAGACGGACACGACTCGGAGTGAATGAATGCCATTATGCGAAGATGTCTCTCCTACTACTCTTCTTCTTCTTCTTCTTCTGGGTGTGAGTCCTCCGGTGTGTGCGTCGTCGGTGTGTTGGACGTCGAATGACTCTTCGCTGTGTCCGTGGTTGTCTTTTAAGGGCTTTGGCGATCAAGACGCTGCCTGCTTCTTTAGCCCGTCGTTTGAAGGCTTGTCGGGGTGCTGTGCCTCCCATCACATCACCGGCCATGTGCAATCCACTGCGTACCGCTTGTTTCCCCACCGCTTTCACACCCCGTGTGACCAAGGGTAAAAACGTTTTCACAATGCTGCCCAGTATATTCCCCAACCCGTGACCTCGTTGCATGCGTGCACCGCTAAAGATGGGTAAGCTCCCTCCCGTTTGTTTCTTGTAGTAGTCGGCATAGCTGGGCGTATGGCACTGGTAAGGCACGTACATTATACGAAGTGAGGAGAGCGGGCTTGTCGGAAATGAAGTGTCAGCACCACTTTTCCTCGTTCGAATGCGATCGGGCGTCCCGTGTCATCTCTTATATCCACCGTGATCGTGTTGATATCGGTATGTCGTACGGGCAGGTAGAGTATATGGTTGAAACTCTGGTTGACTTGATCGCCATACGTCTTGCTAATGGGCACCACCCGTAACAGAGGTGTGTTCACATCACCCACAATATGGCTGTCCACTACGTCCGAGTAGACGTAGAGTCCGTACATACCTACTTTCATATCCATCACAACGTTACCGTTGTCGATGGTGGGACCCGTGTAGACGCTGTGAGGCAGCCTTAACATTTGCTGTAGTGTAGGACTGAGTTTCACAGCCACGTTAGGGCTCAGCTATGATACAGCTCTTGTCGTTGTGTGCGTTGACTTCGAAGACCACGTGTTTCTTGAAGGGATAGGCTTTCAGGGGTCTTGCATTATTCGTGCTCTCCTGTAGAGCCTTGTACTCCAACAAGGTCATCAGACCCTCTTTGAACTTCTGGCCCGTATCGTATTGGCCTTCGGGGAGAGTCAGTTTGGAGGTTTTACCTTCGTAGGTCACTTCGTACCATACTTCTTGGTTTTGTACGTTGTACCATGAGTAAGGGTATTGAATATCCACCAGTCCACATTCCCACCGTCCAGGTAAATGTAACGGTTGTGGTAATTGAGTGACATACTTGGCCAAGGTGTTGTCAGGAAACACATCGAGTGAACTATTACTGGGCAACGTCAGGTAAAACATGACGACTGAGCTTTCTGGCTTCTGCACCGGGTTTTTATAGGGGTTGCCCCTCCTTAGTAGGGTTCCCAGTAGGGTCCCCAGGCCTTGGGCGCCTTACCTCGGCGTTGTGATCGTCGCGGTGACTTAGATGAGGTACGTCCCTGTCGTCGTTGTGGTATTTTGGTCGGTGACATGGAGGTCCAAGAAGAGGAGGGTGGAGGTGGAGGTGATGGTTGGTGTCGGGTCGATTGCTGCATAAAGGCCCAACGGTTAGGATTCCCTACCAATTCTTGAGGGGTGTGTATGTCTTTTAATCCCTGAGCAAAGACTTCCCAGCCCGGTGGATTAGAGTGTTTGCGAGAACGTACCATATCGTTGATCAAATCGGTCATATGAGACCCCGGCACCACTTTGTTTCGAATCAGCAGTTTTCCTTCAGCGTTCCAACCCATATCGGAATTCTGTTTCACCCGGTCCAACAATAAACGTGCCTTGGTCTTGAAGGCTTTAGGCACACTGGTCAACACTTCCTCTTCCAGCTCAGGTGAGGGTAGTGATGGAGGTGTGAGTGTGGGCGTTGTGGGTAGTTGTGGTGTACTACTACTACTCCCTCTATATTGATCCATAAACGTCTGGTACTTGTTCAGCGTATGATGGTAGAGTTGAATTTTCTCGTGATCGGGCAGTCGACGTTGGAGTATACTATTCATCTCTTCATCCAGAGACTGGAGTTGTTGCACTGTGGCAGGCACGGGATAGGGTGATTGCAAACTCTGTAACAGTCGAGGTTCGACCAACATCATTTTTTTCGTATGTTCCATGACGTTAGCGTCCCAAGATGGAGCCTAGTAACGGTCCCAGTACAGTAGCGGCTAAGGGTGCGAGGAGTGCGCCGAGAAATCCACCTCGCTGTAACACCTGTTTCTTTTTCTTCACACTGCCCGTCTTCTTCACCAACGTTCGGAGACCCGCCTTGTGCCGTTGCAATTTCCCTTTCTGCAGAGGACTGAGTGGAACATTGCCTTTTAACACATTATGTGCCACTTCACACAAACACCGTACCAAGTCGGGATCCGCCCCGCGCACCAGGGCCCGGCCCACCTCCGGTGGCGCGCTGCGTAATACGCGCAGGGCCGGCGCGTGCTTGCGTATCCGTGCAGACATGATGAGTGACGGCTAGAGTGGGTTGTCTTCTTCTTTTATTTGGGTGTGTACACCGTCTGCACCTCGCCGGGAAAAATGAGGGTACGCAATCGAAGGGTGGAGGGAGTGTCTTGTTTCAAGTCGATGAGTAGATACCCGTGAGCTGGTTGGGTAGCATCTTCAAAGGCTTCTCGTACAAAGGCCGTGTTTTTAGGGTACATCTGTTGGGCCAGTTGCGTAATTTGGGAAGCGTCTCTGGGGTTTTTGAATAACACCACATACTGAGCATTCAAACTAATGTTCCTGTGCTCTTTGTTCTTACTGAAGAGATTCTGCACGATGTAGATGATGCTCAACCGACGATGATGACTTCCTTTGGTAAAGAGACGGGTGATTCGACTGTCCGTTTCCGTCATGAGATCGTCCACCACCACCAAGGTGTCTTTGGGTGTATCCTCAGGGGGTAAGCCTTCCACTAAGGTGAGTCCCGGGACACGTGCCAGTTCCTCGTACGCGGGTTGCCAAGCTCCATAACACCACAGGATGCGAGCTAGAGGAGGTGAAATGAGGGCTGACCCGTGTTGGATCAGACGTTGAACGAAGTGTGTGTTTTCCCGACCCTGTCGGTCCAGCGATGAGACACGTGAAAGGATGCTGCCACCGAGGATCCATAGTTTTTTTTATTTTATTTTTTTATTTTTTATTTGGTGATTTGCGCTCGGCGTTTAGAAGCCCACCACCGTTGTCGTGGATCCCACCGGGGATCGTAGTCGAATGGGTACCGTTGTCGTGGTAAACGTGATTCACGGGGATCCACTGCAAATATTTTTAGCGTCATGGTGTGGGTGGTGGTAGGTGTACTAGGTGGTGGTGATGGGGTGGAAGGGTCGTCGCTTCTCAGGGATGACGGAGGATCACGTGGAGTCGTAGTACGGGGCGTGGTCGTCGTGGGTGACTGGATGTGGCGGTCAGGTGACGTGGTGGATGGAGTAGACGGTGTGTGAGTAGACGGCGTGGTAGACGTGGGTGTCTGGGTTGATACGTGGCGGTACCTTGACGTCTTGGATGGCGTAGGCAGCGTCGTAGTGGTGGTGGTGGTGGTGGTCGAAGTGGTGGATGACTGAGATGTGGAACGCAGGGTGCTCAAACAGGATATCGCGTACGACAAATCGTAGAACACGCCTGTAAATAACGTACCCACAAGCACTACTAGACACACTACAGTACCGACTTGTGCTTTTCGAGTTCGTAACAGTAAGGGTAGATGTGTACTATCCATGGTACAATGCTACACTGAAGGCTGGTGGTGATAGGGGTTAGAATTTATAGGCGTTTCATGTCACGGCCTGACACCCAGGAATTAAACGAACGAGGCCACCCTTGCCATTTGACGAAATGATAGGGGATGCCACGTCGACGTTCCGTTTTCAAAATCTTTTCCACCGTGTAGTAGTCTTTCGGTGTTTTCACTATGGGTTGTAATTCTGCCTCGTAAAACGTTCCTTGCAGTGTTTCTCCTTGTAGATCTTCCAGTTGATAGACGTGTGGCTGTCGAGGTTTATGGCGAACGATGACAAAGTGCTCGTCACTCCAGTTGGGCAAGTAACTTTTCTCAAATTGGCCTTTCACTTTACTGATCCGTACCACATCTCCACGTTTGTAACGGGGTGCCGTGAGTGGTAGAGGTGGACTGGATGAGTATAGCGTAGCACGCACTTGATGTTCGTTGCGTTCTGTCACATCGCGGGGAGCTCGCTGGATACTGCGATGATAGGCTCGATTGTACCCTTGCACCAGTTGAGGTAGTACATCGATGTACCGTCGGGTGTTTTGGGCGGTAAAATACTTGTACATTCGTCCTTTGAAGGTACGATTGAATCGTTCCACCACAGAAGCTTTGGTCTCGTTGTACGTATGGAAGAAAAATACCTTCTGTTTCTTAAGAAAGGCTTGAAAGGGTCGGTTGAGAAATTCTGTGCCTTCATCCGTTTGCAAATAAAGAGGTTTGCGTCCCGTCTTGAAAATCTGCTGGAACGCTCGTACTAGATTCTCTCCTGTTTTGGTGCGAATGGATAGTACCCAGGCATACTTGGATAAAATATCGATACAGGTCAATATGTACCGATGTCCATCATTGTGAGGTGCAAATCGACTCATATCCACTAAATCAGCCTGCCATTGCGCGTCTATACCTCCTATGATGACTCGGTTACGGCGAAAATGTCGTCGGGCTGCTCGATGTAAACTATAAGTGTCTTGGGTTTTTAACCAGTCTCGAACTTCAGTTCGACTGATGCCTTGAGAATGGGCAGCTCGAGCGAGCGCTCCCACAGCGCTATACGCGGCTGGACTGGTAGGGTTGTAATACAAATCGGTTAACACCTTGTTCACTGTAGATGCTGACTCCTTTTTTCCCTTTCGGGACCGCTTCATTACGGTCTTCTTACCCCTCATTGGGGCGCCTGTGGGTCCCCGTCATGTGTGTTCGCTTCATCAGGTGACACTGACACTCTAGCCTCTGTGCATTCTATAGATATAGTACTTTCGTCTTCCGAGGCTGTATCGGATTCATCATGTTGTTTTTGTTCATGGGGTTCAGCCAGCGCGTCTTCCATAGCACGAGCCCACGCCAATTCGTCTGGTGATCGTTCGTCCGGTGTAAACAGCTGGTCCACAATAGGCACTACTTTCTCCAAGGCTGACCACAGAGAGGGGCCTAGGATGAAACTTCGCGTAGGGTCTTGGTAGCGGCCCAGGCGTGCGAAGAGAGAGGTACAGTATACGTAGATGGCATTGTCCATGTGGATGAGGTGTCCGTCGAACTCACCGCTCAACACCCGTTTAAATTTAGTCCAGCCGTCACGCTGTAGCGTCACCGTATTCGATAGAGTCTCAGCGGGCGCCCAGCAAATAGCTCCACAGTCTTTCACCAGGGTGACTTTATCTTCATAGACGTGTAATCCCACCTGGGGTGTAAGGGGCAGAATGGCTCGTAGGTCGGATGACATGCTTGCTGTAAATGTCGAACGGTGAATGACACACACTCTGTCTCATCCCTGGTATTTATAGTGTCAGGTACTATTCTGTGAGGAGCTGCTCCTGTGGAGAGAGTACTTCATCGACCATGGGGACTACTTGTTGCAAAGCCGTCCATAGATCGGGGTCCAGAGTAAAACCACCTCGCTTGAGACAGAGGAGTCGAGCAAAATAGGGACCGCGGAAAATGTAGACATCGTCACACAGGTGAATGCTATCCCCGTCGAGGTTACCGCATAACACACGTTTCAAGGTAATCCAGCCTTCCGGGGATAAAGAGACACGCGCGGGTTCAGACGTACACCAACATCGGCTATCGTCATCGATGAGCTCCACGCGTTGGGGGTACAACAATAGGGTACAGTCCGGTGTAAGAGTGCGGGTAGCTAGAGAGCGCGCCTGGGGGTAGAGTACGTCGTGGACGTCGGTGATAATAGCTTTCAGCGCCTGCCATAATGCCGGCCGGAGTAGAATAGCGGCACCCCCACACTGTTCTAACCGGGGAAAAAAAGAATCATCTCTTCCACTTCGCAGGTAAACACCGACTCCCACGTGCAGGAAATCGACTTCGGGCTCTTTTCCCTGTAACAACCGTGTCAATAGAGTCCAGCCTGCTAGGCTTAAACATAGTTTCACCTCTCGGGGATGTTCTCCGATGAGCTGCAGTTCATGGTCATAGACGATGAGAATGACGTCAGACGTGAGTTGGAAGAAGGCGAGCTCCTTTCCGTGCGCTGCCATAATGGTGAATGACAAAACACCGTCCAGGCAAAATATATATATACCGATTCTTGCTAATTTCATCGTAATAAAAAAATTCGTATTGTACCCTGTTCTAGAAAATAATTAAGATTTACAATGCAATTTTTGTAGGCTGGCTCCAAGATAAATATACTTCAGAACATTTGCGACGCTACATCTGCGTGTCATTTGTGCCTGCACTGTAAACAATTAAGAATTTTGCTCACAGGTAGGAGAGAAGACAACATTGAAATCGTCTCCAAAATGCTTGACCGGCCTATTGGTTATTAGCAGATGACCCCTTTCAAGACATTCCATTCTCAGTGCCTGTAATGGCCGCTAGATGGCGGCATGCCCAGCGCACCAAAATGATTCGGAACTATGCTCGTTGGCCCTGCACTGAAACGAAGGCTATGTTTTTAATAGTTTTTCTATAGTTTGCCTTCGATAAACCCGTTACAATTTTCAGGGTAATATTATAAGGCTGTAAGCCATAGTCTTGACGTATTTTTAGCCAGGAAAACCAATTTATTTCCAGTGTACCGGGTTTTCCATACTACCGTACTATAACGTTAGGCGTGTAAAAATCGATAAATTCATTAAAAATAACGGCTTAGTCTAGCGCTATGCTGCTAAATTTTTTAAATACTACACCATGAGTTGCCTGAGTTCAATTGGAAATAAAATTTATACGTGCACTGACATTTATTGCAAAATCACAGCCGTTTAAAATTGGAAAAGAAACACAAACATATTTTGTTCAGCGTAACTGTAGACGACACAGCTAGAGCGATTTCGCTGAGGTCCGCGCCTTACACTATATAAGCTAGCGGCCAGCTTGATGCGGGTCATTCCAAAACCTTTTACTGACATATGATCACCAGACGAGAAGAAGAAAAAAATGAGTCAACGACTTATTGCTAAGATATCTACAAGCAAGGCCACGGGACGAGGAATATCTAGACGGGCGAAGAGGATGATGATGAAAGAAATTAAAGATTTCTGGCTGAATGAGTTAACCGGTTGGAGTGCGAGGCTGACTACCAACGAGGCCGAGACGGAAGGACAAGGAGGCGGTACAGCAGAGAATCTGCGGAAATTAATCAACGCTTCAAAAACCATTAGCAAGCAGGGATGGTTAGAATTACTGAGGAATACAATGGAGGAAGCGATGTATCCTGCCTCTCCTCCGCTACTGACCCCTCGTCCATCAGAGCCAGCACTCCAACCGGACGCTATACTACAACCAGCGCCCGTGGATTTTCCACTTCAAGATCTGCCCATCACCGACTTCCTACAAGCCACCAAGGACGAAGAACAGGAACAACAGACAATATTTCCACTTCAAGATCTGTCCATCACCGACTTCCTACAAGCCACCAAGGACGAAGAACAGGAACAACACACAATAGCGGCCGCTAATTTTTTAGAGGAAATGCCTATCAGTAGAAGCCCAGATGACGAAGATGATGAGGGTGCGTACAAATATACCTTAACTCCGTATACTTACTTCTCGGTGAGCGAGAGATGTTAAGGGAGTAGACAGGAAAACTCCCTCCCTGAAGAAAACAGGGTGATCAAATTGAACCATAACAGCCCTTATCAGGGCTAACCAATGCTTTTCGAAAGAGAACTTCTAATAACTTGGCACAAATTTCAAAGCACAGGTCCCACATTACCCCTCTTTTTATTCTATTAGCAAACTGCATCACCAAAAAACAACCCCTGCCCGATATTAACGGTCCTTGTCAGGACCAATCTCTCTCTTACAAACACAGGTTTTTTTTCTTTTTTCTCTCTCTTAGTAATTAATATTACAGCCCGAATGATAACGGACTGAAATTTATTTTTGAACCCGGGAATGTTACTAATTTTTCTCTCTCAGTAATTAATATTACAGCCCGAATAATAACGGACTGAAATTTATTTTTTTATTTTGTGCTTTTGATAGAAGTTATAACATTACAGCCCGAATTATAACGGACTGAAATTTATTTGAACCAGCACAGGGATATATATATATATATGTGTGTGTGTGGGATCTGGTGTTAATTTTTTGTGCTTTTTTTTGATAGAAGTTTTCCCTTTCGGAAAGATGAGGTGGTTCTAAAAAGAACCTTTTGGATATGTAAGCGATTACATCGTTGAGAGGGCCTGTTGGCGTTGTCTTCTCTCAGTACACACGGGACATGTCAAGGGTATTAATTCACACACTAGGGGTTTGTTAGCACCCGCACACGCTGGTATTTGGGCATGTCGATGAATACAAGCTACACACAAGGCTTGGTGTCCACAGGGAGAAATAGCGTATTTAGCGAATTGCTTACTGCATTCCACGCAGTGTAAATAGGAGACTGCTTGGCGTTCTGTGTTGGATCCCAGTGTTGTTGTTGTTATTGCGGAAACGTAGTGGATCACGTCTTCGTTTTCTTTTTGGCTTATTTTTCTTGTATTCTCTCTTATTCTCTTTTTTCTTGCGTCTTTTCTGTTTTTTCTCTCCTCTTGCCTATTTCTATTGGTTCTGGGGTCTGTTCTATGGCTTCTGTGGTCTTTTCTATGGCTTCTGACGTCTTTCCTGTTTTTTCTCGCGTCTGGCCTCTTTCTTCTTAAGTCTTTCCTCTTTTTTTCGGGTACTGTGATTTTTAAGTCCTCCCTCTTCTTCTCCTCATCTTCTCCTTCTCCTGTATCTGTATCTGTATCTGTATCTGTATCGGTTCCATCTGTATCTGTATCGGTTCCATCTGTATCGGTTCCGGTTTCTTCTTCTTCTTTTTCTTGTGCCGTTTCTCCTGCTTTTTCTTTAGCTTGGGGGCTTTGTTGTTGTGATTTCAACATAGTTTCTAACACGCGGTCTATGTCGTCAAAACATTGGTATTCCACTGGGGTAACATCCGGTGTGGCTGCTAGGAAGTTACTAAGCTGCGATGTGGCTGGGGGGTCACTAAGATGAGGTGTGGCTGCTGGAGGGTAGTCCCGGGCTTGAGGTGGAAATAAGTCTTTCATTATAGCATCCAACCATGGTTCGTCATGTACCATATTAATGATGTTGCCGAGCAGTTGTACTTCATTATCATGATTTGTGAAGAAGTCTGGTATGTCAATATCCATGATTTCAGCCAGGGGTGACTCCATGACTGGGCACTCAGGCTAATTGTGAATGACTGAAAAAAATACTGCGCGCTATTTATAGTGTAAGGCGCGTACCTCGGCGAAATCGCTCTAGCTGTGTCGTCTACAGTTACGCTGAACAAAATATGTCTGTGTTTCTTTTCCAATTTTAAACGGCTGTGATTTTGCAATAAATGTCAGTGCACGTATAAATTTTATTTCCAATTGAACTCAGGCAACTCATGGTGTAGTATTTAAAAAATTTAGCAGCATAGCGCTAGACTAAACCGTTATTTTTAATGAATTTATCGATTTTTACACGCCTAACGTTATAGTACGGTAGTATGGAAAACCCGGTACACTGGAAATAAATGGATTTTCCTGGCTAAAAATACGTCAAGTATATGGCTTACAGCCTTATAATATTTCCCTGAAAATTGTAACGGGTTTATCGAAAGAAAACTAGGAAATTTTTATCCTTGGGCAATGGTAACACAGCACTATACAGTGTGCAGGCAAACAAATTTTTAGCAGATACCACCATATTGCACTCACTGACACCGGCCGCCATCTTAAACCCACCACCCACCACCACCATCCACCACAGCCGCCATCTTAAACCCACCACCCACCACCACCAACCACAGCCGCCATCTTAAACCCACCACCCACCACCACCATCCACCACCAGCCGCCTAGACTATAAATAACGCGTAGTATGTTGACATTTATTCACAAATACAATCATGGGTACAAGAAGACGACCACTGTTCACCCACCACCCCCCTAGAGATCCTAGAGATGCTAGAGAACACAGAGAGGTGGTTACCAGTGAAGATGATGGTGGAATATCCATAATTACAAGCTTGCAGCAGGTTATTGCAGACGAAACCAACATACGGCGAAGTCAAGAAGAACTGGAAGCGCTACGGAGGGATGTAATGGAAGAAGATGCGAGGTTGATAAGGCGAAGTCAACAACAAGACCAAGAAATCAGCAGGATGGATGCCATAGAAGAAGAAGATGACGATATAACTGATGGGGAAGAAGAAATTGCATGGTTAAATAGTAATAGACCTGCAACAAATACAACGGCTATAACGACGTCGGCTTCCGAAACTCCGATTATAACGACTTCGGCTTCCGAAACAACACCACAACCATGCTCTTGGGCCGAGGTAACACGCCTCAACGAACAGATTAACGGTATGAGACAAGACATGAATCAAATGGACGCTGAGATTTCAAGACAGGAAAAAGAACTACATAAGGAAGAAAAAAAATCAAGGTGCAGCGTGTGTACAGACGAAGATAGCATGTACGCCGTATTGCCGTGTGAGCATTTATGCATCTGTAAAGATTGTTGGGTCACGCTAACGTGTATAGGAGACATGTGCCACTGCGCTGAAGCAGGCGAACAACATTTAAAAATCAAGTGTCCAATCTGCAGGAAGCATGTGGGTGGAATAAAAAGAATCTACCGCTCATAAAACAAGTGTCGTAACACTTTTACAAAAAAAAAGCCCTTTTCAGGGCTGTCCCATCTTTCCAAAAGGGAAAACTATCAAAAAGCACAAAAAAATTAACACCAGCTCCCATCATCCTACTCCCCTATGAAAAATAATTTTTAATTTTTTTTTACAATTTTTTGGAAATTATTGAAAAAAAAGGGGAAAGGGGGAAAGGGGGGGAGGGTGCGGTGAAAAGGGGGGGGGCTGAATTTTTTTTTTAAAATTTAAAAAAAAAGAAAAAAAAGAATGAACACTAACAACCATTTTTTTAATTTTCTACTATTTTTTTACAATTTTTTTGAAATTATTGAAAAAAAGGGAAAGGGGGAAAGGGGGGAGGGACGGGTGAAAAGGGGGCGGGGCTGATTTTTTTTTTTAAAATTTAAAAAAAAAGAAAAAAAGAATGAACACTAACAACCATTTTTTTAATTTTCTACTATTTTTTTTACAATTTTTTTGAAATTATTGAAAAAAAAGGGGAAAGGGGGAAAGGGGGGGACGGGTGAAAAGGGGGCGGGGCTGAATTTTTTTTTTTTTTTTTTTTTAAATTTAAAAAAAAAGAAAAAAAAGAATGAACACTAACAAGCATTTTTTTAATTTTCTACTATTTTTATTAACACAAATAGAATGAACGTGTTCACAAGGGTATTGAATTTTAATACAATTATATCTGAGTATTGAATTTTAATACAATTAACAGTAAAAAAACTCTGAATTTTTAATACAATTATACGCTCTCAAGCCACTTCAATGAATGTGTAGGAATACGGTAAATGTTTTTCAACACTTGTTCAATAGTTCTGCATTTAATACAATTAACAGTAAAAAACTCTGAATTTTTAATACAATTATACGCTCTCAAGCCACTTCAATGAATGTGTAGGAATACGGTAAATGTTTTTCAACACTTGTTCAATAGTTCTGCAACAAGACTTGTTTGAACTCATCATCGTCTTTCCGTCCCTGGTGCACGTAGATGTAGGTAATAATCTCTTCACGTGGAATTTTGGGAGGGCAGGCAGCTTCCACTGCCAGGGCAATTTGCGTCTCGGTCACGGTCTGTAGTGCCTCAGTGATGCACGCGTATGAGGGTACACTAGTGTCCACACACGTATGCTTGTCTATCGGACTGTTATTTTCACAGCCTGCGCATTCTTGGATACGCAAGTGTGGAATGCGAGGTCTGATTAGATCCAGGACTGTGTCGATGTACTTATTATAAATATAGTGAGACACCTGGTAAGCCAGAGCTTGACGAATTGTACTTGTGAGACTCTGCAACTTCCGCCACGCCGTTAATTTCAAGGTGACACCCTGAGGACAAGGAACACGCTCTTGCGTATCTAACCTCATTTTCCATTTACGGATATGCACCAGGAGCTGGTCGTTGAAATAGGCACAGCTGACAAAGATGTCGTCACCCACATAAAATTTCGCTTCGTCACTCCCCTGGTCGCGAATAACCGCATCGATGGCGTAATCAAGGGTCTCCAGTTTTTGCCAGGTGTCTAAGGTCATGGCAATATGCCTACCGGGTCTGTCGTTAAAGCCCGATGCATTAAAATGCACTTCTTCGTCTTTGACACTCACAGTTAAATAGGCTGAGAGCTCCCAAATGTCCGTGTGGGCTGCCTGGTAGGCCTGCTGGATAATGTTATTGATATCCTGCACAGACATAGGAAGTTGCACCTCTTCTTTCACAGGCTCAGGCACTTGCTGGGGTACTGGCTCAAGCACTGACTCAGGTATTTCTAACGGTGTTAGTCGGGGCCGTTTGGGTCGTCCAGCGCGTTTGGCAAGTGTACTCTCTGGGGTAGTGTGCGTACGTTTGCTAGCTGTACGCTCTTCGGTGGTATCCATGACTAAGATATCATCATCTACAAGGGGAATTTCAAGTAGATCTGCTAGTTCGTCATTTCCCGTCTTCTTCAGCGCCTCCACGAAGGCTAGAAATGCATAGGGGCCACGGCGCAGTAGACCGTCGATGAGAGCTCTGTTTTGTCGTGAAGTGGTGTTCTCCGCCATGATATCTTCGACACCCTGTTTCAGGAGTATGTTATCGTCCATAAGCAGATCACATAATTCGGCCGCATGCTGCATCTCATCAATGAGGTGAACACGGTTCTTTTGAAGCGTCACTAGGTCGGCTGAATTCATCATGACTATGGGCTCAGGCTGCTGAGTAACTGCTACGGCGTAATAGTCTGGTGAATTTGCACTGGTAAAATGAAATATAGTAAAAGGTTCTCCACAGCTCATACAAGTAGGCAAGCAGGCTGGATGACTGGCTAGAGGTGAAGCAGGGCAGGCAGGCAGGCAGGCAGGCAGGCAGGCAGGTAGGCAGGCAGGCTGGTCAGGTCAGGTAAGTCAGAGTGCTACGCAGGGTAGTGCAATGAATACACCCCTTCCCTAAAAATCGACTCCTTTTATACGTTTTTCTACAATCCGCCATCTTAAACCCACCACCCACCACCACCATCCACAGCCGCCATCTTAAACCCACCACCCACCACCACCATCCACAGCCGCCATCTTAAACCCACCACCCACCACCACCATCCACAGCCGCCATCTTAAACCCACCACCCACCACCACCAATCACCACCACCAACCACAGCCGCCATCTTAAACCCACCACCCACCACCACCATCCACAGCCGCCATCTTAAACCCACCACCCACCACCACCATCCACAGCCGCCATCTTAAACCCACCACCCACCACCACCATTCACAGCCGCCATCTTAAACCCACTACCCACCACCACCATCCACAGCCGCCATCTTAAACCCACCACCCACCACCACCATCCACAGCCGCCATCTTAAACCCACCACCCACCACCACCATCCACATCACCCCACGTGACCACAATACTCGCTTCTGATTGGCTGACGCGTGACGTCACAAAGGTCATATGCAAATTTCTGAGGTCAATGTGCTGTTAAAGACTCTTTGTATACTACTTACGTAGACGGGCGAGGTCGGTCAGTCGGAAATTGTAGATATCTTGAATAGGGCGATGACGGTGGAAACAGTGCCGTATCATGGACCAATGGCGCCGATAGATGTCACTCACTGGATGGGCGCCCTGTAAGAGATCGCTAGGAACATTTATGGGCTCGTCCAGAAAATGTTCGATGTTGTCAGGCGTATGACTCGAAACCGTAACGGTGGGGTCCGGCTGGATATCCAGGCTCTGAACTGTGGGTATAGACGGGCTCTCCTTCATCGCATCACCAGTGGCATTCGTCTTCCCGGGCTCATCTTCACTAGGTCTGACCTTCCGCGGCTTCTCCTCAGTAGGAAGT
The DNA here is from genome assembly GCA_036873755.1 of Hanleya hanleyi. Lineage (NCBI taxonomy): Eukaryota > Metazoa > Mollusca > Polyplacophora > Lepidopleurida > Hanleyidae > Hanleya > Hanleya hanleyi. The sequence goes on from JAVTVY010000635.1 coordinate 18,152, forward strand.
TGTCGCACATGCCATGGTACCGGGGCATGAATCAACCGTTGGTGTCGCAGCAACTGACTGCGTCGTTTGAAGTTGACCACAACCGTTACATTGTTCCGTCGCGCCCTCGTGGAATGAGCGTTCGTGGCACAGTAAATGATCCTCCCGATTGAATGACCGTGCGCAGGTTGTACAAGTATACGAGCATCGTTGTGGGTGGAGGCCTCGTGGCGTCGTAAATTATCTAGACGAGTAAACAGCTTCTGGCAAGTTGTGCAGAGTGAACATCTTGGTGGTTGACAGAGTGTCTGATGAAACGTCCAGACCGCTTCCCTTTTATAGCACGCTAGCTGGTGATCTATTTTTAGCACGCACTCAGTTCAACTATCCCCAAGTCGAGGGCCGAGCCGTGACATCTTCGGTAACATCCGTGTCTCTTCGGTCACCTCCGTACCGTCAACGATCAACATGTAGACATATAGAGTATGTACGGCATGTTATGGTATTCATCAGTGCATGAGTGACGCATTCAGCCGATGGGAGTGGTCGGTCAGCTTGGTAACGAAAAACGTAACATTGGTCACACTCTCCACTGTCCACTTGGTGTTGGGGCGTTGTTGTTGGGCCCATTCCAAGGGATCCACGGTGTCCAGTTTCTCCAGCATCGTCTCTGGCGACACTCGGTTAATGATGGTAAACGGTTGGTCAAATACCCGGATGTTACTACTCGGGTAAAAATATCGGACTTGGACTGTCTCTTTATGCTGCAGCACATAACCAAACGCCAGATTCAATTTGAAGGCCGTAGTTTGATCATTGAAGATGGCTTCCACGTAGTTGCGTAGACGGGTGAGGTCAGTCAGTCGGAAATTGTGGATATCTTGAATAGGGCGATGACGGTAGAAACAGTGCCGGATCATGGGCCAATGGCGCCGATAAATGTCACTCACTGGATAGTCTTCGTGTAACACATCGCTGGGAACATTTATGGGTTCGTCCACAACGAGGCCTTTGCCCTCCACGTCGTACAAAATCTGGCCCAAGGTCTTGTCGTCGAATTTGACTGTTGAATTAGGGCGACATCATCGGCCCTCGTGCGATGGGTGGGAGTTCACCCTGTTCGATATTGATGCCTCACGGGCTCTTCTATCTGCAAACGTGGCTGCGGAACAGGGTGTCTGTGCGTTGGTGTCGCAGCAACTGACTGGTCAGTTTGAAAAGCCGACCACATTCTTCGCATGGACGCTTGGGTACTTCATGGCGTGCACGTGTGTGGCGCTATAAATGATCCGGGCGCTGAAACGACAGTGTACATATCGTACAGTTATACCGGGCGGTTCCTTCGTGCTTGGTAGCCTCATGGCGGCGCAAGTCGTGCAAACGAGTGAATGATTTCGAGCACGTAGTACAAGTGAACATCTTGGTGGTTGACAGAGTGTCTGATGAAACGGCCAGACCGCTTCCCTTTTATAGCACGCTAGCTGGTATCATGTTCGGGCACTTCCGTGTCTCTTCGGATGTAAAAGTCCCCGGATGTAAAAGTGCCCGAATGTTTACGAATGTTCCACCATTCCGGACTTCTATCAGGTCCATGTCCAGAAGCTCTCATGTCCTGCATGTGAATAGTCATATTGTGTGTGTATGCACGTGTGTGTGCGTGTGTGTGTGTGTGTGTGTGTGTGTGTGTATAGGCTTGTGTGTGTGCGTGCGTGTATGCAAGTGTGTGTATGCGTCTGTGTATGCGAGCGTTTGTGTGCGTATGCAAATGTGTGTTTGCGTGTGTGTGTGTATGTGTGTGCGTGTGTGTGGGTAGGTGGTTGTGAGTGTGTGTGTGCGTGTGCGTGCATGTGCGTATGTATGTGTGTGTATGTATGCCTCTGTGTGTGTGTGTATGTGTGTGCTTGCGAGTGTGTTTCTTGGATCGGAGCTCTTGGAGCTCAAAGCCTGTGGAGCTCAGAGGTCGGAAGTGACATTTGCATATGACCTCTGTGAGGTCACTTCCGCTTTCGTTCCCGTGACCGGAAGTGACCTTTGACCCCGGCGCACAGAGGTCATATGCAAATGTCACTTCCGACCTCTGAGCTCCACAGGCTTTGAGCTCCAAGAGCTCCGATCCAAGAAACACACTCTCAAGCACACACATACACACACACACAGAGGCATACATACACACACATACATACGCACATGCACGCACACGCACACACACACTCACAACCACCTACCCACACACACGCACACACATACACACACACACGCAAACACACATTTGCATACGCACACAAACGCTCGCATACACAGACGCATACACACACTTGCATACACGCACGCACACACACAAGCCTATACACACACACACACACACACACACACGCATACACACATGCATACACACACAATATGACTATTCACATGCAGGACATGAGAGCTTCTGGACATGGACCTGATAGAAGTCCGGAATGGTGGAACATTCGTAAACATTCGGGCACTTTTACATCCGGGGACTTTTACATCCGAAGAGACACGGAAGTGCCCGAACATGATATCAGCTAGCGTGCTATAAAGGGGAAGCGGTCTGGCCGTTTCATCAGACACTCTGTCAACCACCAAGATGTTCACTTGCACAACTTGCCAGAAGCTGTTTACTCGTCTAGATAATTTACGACGCCACGAGGCCTCCACCCACAACGATGCTCGGTATACTTGTACAACCTGCGCACGGTCATTCAAGCGGGAGGATCATTTACTGTGCCACGAACGCTCATTCCACGAGGGCGCGACGGAACAATGTAACGGTTGTGGTCAACTCTTCAAACGACGCAGTCAGTTGCTGCGACACCAACGGTTGATTCATGCCCCGGTACCATGGCATGTGCGACAACTTCCTACTGAGAAGGAGCCGCGGAAGGTCAGACCTAGTGAAGATGAGCCCGGGGAGACGAATGCCACTGGTGATGCGATGAAGGAGAGCCCGTCTATACCCACAGTTCAGAGCCTGGATATCCAGCCGGACCCCATCGTTACGGTTTCGAGTCATGCGCCTGACAACATCGAACATTTTCTGGACGAGCCCATAAATGTTCCTAGCGATCTCTTACAGGGCGCCCATCCAGTGAGTGACATCTATCGGCGCCATTGGTCCATGATACGGCACTGTTTTCACCGTCATCGCCCTATTCAAGATATCTACAATTTCCGACTGACCGACCTCGCCCGTCTACGTAGCTACGTGGAAGCCATCTTCAAGATCAAACTACGGCCTTCAAATTGAATCTGGCGTTTGGTTATGTGCTGCAGCATAAGGAGACAGTCCAAGTCCGATACTTTTACCCGAGCAGTAACATCCAGGTATTTGACCAACCGTTTACCATCATTAACCGAGTGTCGCTAGAGACGATGCTGGAGAAACTGAACACCGTGGATCCCTTGGAATGGGCCCAGCAACAACGCCCCAACACCAAGTGGAGAGTGGACAGTGTGACCAATGTTACGTTCTTCGTGACCAAGCTGACCGACCAACCCATCGGGTGAATGTATTCACCCAGGCACTGATAGATACTCAGAATGCACAAGCAACTATCTGAGGATATGTTGCCTCAACGATATCCTGGGCTGCCCGATGATGATTACAATAAACGGTTCAAAGCGAACATGGCCGAAGATGGAACTTTCTGAAATGAAGACTTCTGATTGGACAAGAATACATCTAACGGACAGGAACGAATATGACAGATGCAAATGGTGGCCTCTGATTGGACAAGAGTCTTCTTGAATTGTAACACCAAGTGGATAGTGGAGATAATGACCAATGTTGCGTTCTTCGTGGTTAAACTGACCACCACCTCCATCGGATGAAAGTATTCACCCACGCACTGATAGATACTCAGAATGAGGATATGTTGCCTCAACGGTATCCTGGCCTGCCCGACGATGATTAGAATAAACGGTTCAGATGGCACTTTCTGAAATGGAGACTTCTGATTGGACAAGAATACATCTAACGGACAGGAACGAATATGAAACATGCAAATCGTGGCCTCTGATTGGATAAGAATCTTCTTGAATTGTAAATATACCCAACGCGGCTCCCCCAGCGTGGGTATGATGTAACATTGGGGAGAATAAACTATATGAAAAAAACTTCTTGCTGTTGTTGTTGTTCTCTCATGTGTCATCCTTGTTGTTGTTGCTGTTGTTGTTCTCTCTCTGGTCTATATCATGGCGTTATGTTAGAGTGTTAAGGTGTAACGACGGGCGTTGCCGGGCATCACCGCATTTCGAAGAATTAGTGACAATTCCATGGAATATCAGAGCTTCTGAGCTATTTCACCAGGGCGTTGAAGCATTAAGAATGGTGTTGGTGGGCGTTGCTACAAGATGACACCTCACACGGTCCATTTGGACCGCGGATAGTCCATCTCTACACCAAATAACATCCTTCACTGCTAAAAAAGGCCCACTTTCGCTACAACTTGTACTAATGACGTCACCAATGACGTCACAGATGCTATAAATATCCCTGAAATCAGGGTATATACTCCGAGAGCTACAACATGATACCCCACACGACGCATTCGCAACGCGAATGGTCCATCTCTACACCAAATACCTTCCTGCACTGCCCCAAAAGGCTCACTTTCGCTAATACTCCTACTGATGACGTCATCGATGACGTCACAGACGCTTCGGACATGCCTCAATTGGGAATGTACACCCCGAGAGCTACAAAATGACACCTCACACGACGCATTCGGACTAAGGATGGTGCATCTCTACACCAAACTCACCCTCACGCACCCACAAAATGTCCACTTTCGCTGCTACTCGTACCGATGACGTCATCAATGACGTCACAGATGACGCGGACATCCCTCAAATCGGAATGTACACCCCGAGAACTACAAGATGACACCTTCCAGGACGCATTCGAACCGTGAATAGCCCATCTCGACCTCAAATACCTTCATGTACTGCCCGAAAATGTCCACTTTCGCTATTACTCGTACCGATGACGTCACAGATGACGCGAACATCCCTCAAATCGGAATGTACACCCCGAGAACTACAAGATGACACCTTCCAGGACGCATTCGAACCGTGAATAGCCCATCTCGACCCCAAATACCTTCATGTACTGCCCGAAAATGTCCACTTTCGCTACTACTCGTACCGATGACGTCACAGATGACGCGAACATCCTCAAATCGGAATGTACACCCCGAGAACTACAAGATGACACCTTCCAGGACGCATTCGAACCGTGAATAGCCCATCTCGACCCAAATACCTTCATGTACTGCCCGAAAATGGCCACTTTCGCTACTACTCGTACCGATGACGTCACAGATGACGCGAACATCCCTCAAATCGGAATGTACACCCCGAGAACTACAAGATGACACCTTCCAGGACGCATTCGAACCGTGAATAGCCCATCTCGACCCCAAATACCTTCATGTACTGCCCGAAAATGGCCATTTTCGCTACTACTCGTACCGATGACGTCACTGATGACGTCACAGATGACGAGAACATCCCTCAAATCGGAATGTACACCCCGAGAACTACAAGATGACACCTTCCAGGACGCATTCGAACCGTGAATAGCCCATCTCGATCCCAAATACCTTCATGTACTGCCCGAAAATGGCCACTTTACTTACTACAACCAACTGCGCCTGCGCAGATTGACGCGACTTGCATTCAAAAACACGCCATTCTGACTCTACCCCACACAAGCTTCACTTTGACACCCTCCACGACCCATTCGGACCCATAGCGGTCCATCTCTACCCCAAACACCTTCATGTACTGCCCCAAAATGGCCACTTTACTTAATACAACCAACTGCGCATGCGCAGATTGACGCGACTTGCATTCAAAAACACACCATTCTGACTCTACCCCACACAAGCTTCACTTTGACACCTCACACGACCCATTCGAACCGTGATTAGCCCATCTCTAACCCAAACACACCCCTACATAGCACCCAAAATGCCTGTTTTCTATACTACGGCCAGACTGCGCATGCGCAGACTATTGAACACGGACGAACCATTAGCCCAGTCGGATGCTGCTGCACGAGAGCTTCAAAATAATACCTCACTCGACCCCATTGGACCACCAGGGACTCACCTAGACTCCAACATGTCCACCCCGTATGGCCCTATACACCCATAGCCATGCAGTATAGGCCTATGGGCCTACCCAGGCCTCGGTGACTTTTTTCAAAAATTTCACCGATTCGCTCCGCAACACTTCCTATCGTGTTCTAAATGACGAGACGAGTAAAACGAGACCCACAACCCTACCGCAAATGTATAGAAGTACGTTTCCCAGGGGGATAAACATTGAACCTATACCCCAGTATGGGACTATATGGGGCTCGGTGACTTTTTTCAAAAATTTCACCGATTCGCACGGCGACACTTCCTATCATGTTCTAAATGACGAGACGAGTAGAACGAGACCCCACAACCCTACCGCAAATGTATAGAAGTACGTTTCCCAGGGGGACAAACATTGATCCTATACCCTCAGTATGGGACTATATGGGGTTCGGTGACTTTTTCAAAAATTTCACCGATTCGCACGGGGACACTTCCTATCATGTTCTAAATGACGAGACGAGTAAAACGAGACCTCACAACCCTACCGCAAATGTATAGAAGTACGTTTCCCAGGATGGTCCTATACCTCCATACCCCATATAGGCATTTTCCCGTAATTTAGGATAAAGTCCGTATTCCGTATTTTTTCAGGAAAATTTTTACATACACCCACCTTGGAACTAGGGGGAGATAACTCTATTGATAGACAAGCCCCGTTAAGCCCGTCGACCTATATACCCCTCATACCCCATATAGGCATTTTCCCAGGTTTTTCGATAAAGTCCGTTTTCCGTTTTTTTTTTTTTCAGGAAAAACTTTACATGCACCAACCCCATTGCCTGAATGCCTCTTCACCTAGGCTTCACTTTGATACCTCACTCGACCCCATTGGACCATTAGTAGCTCCCCTAGCTCCAACACGGCTATTTGCATACCCTTGGGCCACCGCGCATGCGCAGAATGCCGCTATTTCAACCGCACACCCAGTCCATTAGATGCCCCTTCATGAATGCTTCACATTGATACCTCAGTCGACCCCATTGGACCATTAGTAGCTCCCCTAGCTCCAAAAGGCTATTTTCATACCCTTCGGCCACCGCGCATGCGCAGAAGGCCGATATTTCAACCCCACACCCAACCCATTAGATGCCCCTTCATGAATGCTTCACATTGATACCTCACTCGACCCCATCGGTCCACTAGGGGCTCCCCCAGCTCCAAAAAGCTATTTTCATACCCTTCGGCCACCGCGCATGCGCAGAAGGCCGCTATTTCAACCCCACACCCAGTCCATTAGATGCCCCTTCATGAACGCTTCACATTCATACCTCACTCGACCCCATCGGTCCACTAGGGGCTCCCCTAGCTCCAAAAAGGCTATTTTCATACCCTTCGGCCACCGCGCATGCGCAGAAGGCCGATATTTCAACCCCACACCCAGTCCATTAGATGCCCCTTCATGAATGCTTCACATTGATACCTCACTCGACCCCATTGGTCCATTAGGGGCTTCCCTAGATGCCAAAACGTCTATTTTCATACCCTTCGGCCACCGCGCATGCGCAGAATGACCCTAATTTAACCCCACACCCAGCCCATCAGATGTCCCTTCACGAATGCTTCACATCGATACCTCACTCCACCCCATCGGTCCATTAGGGGCTCCCCTAGCTCCAAAAAGGCTATTTTCATACCCTTCGGCCGCCGCGCATGCGCAGAAGGCCGATATGTCAACCCCACACCCAGCCCATTAGATGCCCCTTCACCTAAGCTTCACTTTGATACCTCACTCGACCCCATCGGACCATTTGATCTAGGGACTTCCGCGGAAGCTTTTTCCCGAGACCGAATCACCGCCAAAACCGCGGCCAAACCGCATCACCGCGGATGAATACATCCTGAATACATCCTCTGCAGCAATTGGAACTCTCCTGGATTGGAGGTAGCTTTTGGTCCTTCTGCCGGAACTATATTGCATTTGACCTCCTCCCGTTTCCTCCCTAATATGCAAATTTCTGAGGTCAATTCGCGTCATCTTGCGGACTGTATACTACTTGGGTTGTTTTAGCTAACCTACATACAATGACAAGACTCTAGATTGGTTTCAGAATACCGCGGCCTGACCTATGATGATCACCGATATAATATTTAAAAACAACGCTATGTATATCCCGTGGGAGTCAAACGAGTTTCGGAAGACATTGTTCAGCCTATCGAGTGGCTAGTCGTGTGAAACAGCTTATGAATCGTGCCCGTTAGTAACTAAAGAAAATCTAGAAACCCAAGTAAGAGGCAGGACACAACGTCACCCCAAAATACTAAACAATGTGAAGAAACCATATCCAACAAGGCGCCATTTGTCGGTCATGATGAGAGTGATTCCTTTGCCCCGTGAAGACCAAAGGGCGCAGATTAGGAAATATTCCCGTTAGTCTGCTTTACCGGAGTAATTGAATTCCAGTGTCAGTCCTCGCCTAACTGATAACGATTCGATCACAAGCAACGGAAAATGCAGATTATCGCGTTCGTCGATCAAGATCTCAACACACAGATCGTCACTTTTCATAGTTTCGTCATTAGATGGTATATCCTTGATCAAACCATCATTAGAGTTCACTTAGCTTGTAGCCTTTTATACCAATAGGCCATTGAGTTTAACACGAAATGATACAAGACAGCTTATACACCAGCTGCCACAAAAGATTCCAACATAAATTCAGTTAAACGTAACAATATAAAATCTGATGCCGTGACGAACATAAAAAGCTCTCACCAAGTTCATGACGTTCGTCGTAGGAATTCGAATGAAGTCATGCAAGAGATTAATATCGTATATTGAAGAGACCGTATGGTAGAGCCAGCCCTGTAACTCCTGATCTATTACAAGGTTTAACGTTGGGCCTTCTTATGGACACCCGGAATGCCAGCTGCATGGTATTGATTCTCAATGTAAACATTGTTGAAAATCTATGTTAACTTCATCCATTATTTTCTTTAAAGAAACTGCCGGGCAAATTTTAGCGTGCGAATATCGAAATGCATATACTAGTGAGTGAGTGACTAGGATTTAATGTCGTTTTCAACATTTTTTTAGTCATATTACGACGGTGCCTGCATATGCCAGAACACGAAAGTGCCCACAGTTCCTATTATCCTGGACACTATTCACAAAGCGTTCCGAGCACATGGGCATCGAATATGAATATCAGGACGATATCGAATATTTCGTTCTGGATAACATATGACGTGTATATTACGTGCATGTTCATCAGAATTTTATATTTCTAACTTCATGTGGAGAGGGTCTTGTAACAGATCAACGTATTCATTGGTTCTGAAGCTGGTTAGCCTACATTCATGGGTTGCTGTGCGGTGTATCGGACACTTAGGAGCCTATGCTTTCACCGGACATTTTGACCTTCACCTCACTTGAGCTTATATCTAATGCTTCACAAGTTCATTTTTCACAAATTCAAATTTCATCTGGTCTGTTCGCATAATATGATATCATCGAAACTCTTCGAATCGTGTATCCAACTCCGCTTAAGCTGATGCTAGGAGCAGTGTGGTCATATCACTGTACATGAACGTCTACAAAGAAGAACCATAACATCCACGTCACTCGTGGACATTGAAATTAATTTCCGAGTAGTTTGCCTTTAGAATATCAGGATATGGGGTAAAGACTTCTTGACCACAAATAATCCAAACGGAATATAATATTTAGACCCATATCTTTATAAAAATGAAAGGGCGCCGACTCCAAACTAAGAGAGACGATATCAATTTCAGCATGGTATCAATTCACATAGTGGCATTTGCCAGATCATGTGGAAATAGGACGATTTCAATCAATGCCACAAATCGTTATTGCCTTGCCTGTGACGCTATACTATCAAGATTCTTTTTGAACAGTTGAAAAGCAGCAGGTGCTTTAGACAGGCCAATCGGAATCCTCATCCACTTGTAGATGTCAACATACGTGACAAATACAGTAAACGTTAGACAGTCGGGATTGTAAACCCTTGAGAGTAGGCTTCCCTTGGTCCAATACCAAGAAAACAACAGTTAACACTACTGCTGGATGATCACCCTGGAGCTTAGTTATAGATTGGTGGTCAGGGATGGATTTTCCATTTACCACTCTGTTGTCGACACAGAACTAAAGAAATCCATCTCAATTTTTCACGTATCTCTGCTTTCTGCTTGATTGTCAAATTAGCCCAGGCTGACGAAAGAGTGATACTCCGCGCCAGCCACGGCTGTTTAACAATTGTAGTGTGATCTGTCTCAGATACTGAGTCTGATTTTTTTCTGATTTTACTGTGAAGTCATGTGGCTCTGTCAGTATGTCGGGACCTCTTCCCACTTCCCTTATATGTGCTGTAATTTTTACCTGTATATGGCGAGATTCTGCTGGTGTCCCCGAGTCCCGCCCCTACACAGACCTTTTGGTGTTTGATATATGTTGGCATTTTGGGAAGTTGATGCTGGGTAGACATCGAGCCTTTACAGACTAGTCTTTTGTGTTAAATGCCGTCATTTCATCTGACGACGATACAGTTCACCAATCCCCAGTGTACGAGTTGTCCCAGCGACATAGCTCACCAATTACCAATATACGAGTTGTCAGAGCATTTCCATCATAGCTCTCTAGATTTGTATCTAATACCGCTTATGCCGGTGCTAGGGGCCGTGTGGTCATGTCATCCAAGTTGCCGCATGAACAGGTACAATAAAAGCGTACCTGAGATACAACACATATCACCAATCGTTAAATTCTTGGTATGTGCTTTAGAATAGGTTAAGCAAAAGACTATACTGTGAAGCCATGTGGCTCTGTCAGTATGTCGGCACCTCTTCCCACTTCCCTTATATGTGTTGTAATCCAGTAAGCGTACAACTTAGTTGACCTGTTGTAGGGACCCGAACACAGTTTTGCCAACCAGCATAGTATCACGATTGGAAGTATTGTTGATACTGGCATGTGATAGTCTGTCCTGAATTGTTCGGTCTTTGTCATTTTTCATAGAGGACATTCTTTTCCTTGAATGTCTCTCGATGAATGCACCCTACTCCAGACACCATGTTCATTCTGTGTCTGTGACGGTTATTAATACCTAGCTTGATCTGTATATTCATCTGTCACGTTTTTGCTACAGGCCTTCTTCATTCCTAACGGCATTACGAAGTTGGACTTATTCCCTTATCCTAGATTGTCAATCGTTAGCCCTGTCTTCAATGCAAGAAGGAACATAACACTAAATCATTTTCCTCGGCTGCGAACATTAGTAGGGCCATCGAACCAATGCACGCTTTTCACTTTCCCTCCGTGCTGAAATGGATAATTGCCGATACAGATCTTTGACCTTTTTGTTCATCATAATGTGAGCGAAGTACTTTCCTGGATTTCACCAGTATCAGTTCTCTACAACGTACCATGGATATACATGTAGCATTGAGTACTTCAACCACCACCTTCATCATAGCCGCGGATTTTTTATTAACATGTCAACACTGACAGAGACGCACGTTTTCTTGGTTGTAGTACTCACCTTGTCGCATGTTTGTTCCAAACCGATGAGAAGGCGAAGGACGCTGATCCCCTATGGATCCAGAAATTTTGTCAAAGGAAATACAGCAATGTTCCAGTCTAGATTGTCAACTTTATGTGAAATAGCTTAAATATCAATGTAAATACAAACAGTTGAAGAGAAAACTCAACTGTTTGTAGGAGAAGAGATGAGTTGTTAATTTAGGAGAGAACAGACGTTAGGAGAGTGGAGGTACGTTATGCATGTGAGCATGTCCCGTCATCTTTTCAAGAATGAAAACAATATCTTAATAGGAGGGTACCATGTTTTATATGTATTCTTTTTGATCGTGCAATAGTTCGTATATCAGTTTCAGTGTGTATTACTTTATTTCTAGTCTACTGTGATAACGAGTCGAGACGGTTGGGACGATGTCTTAGAACGAGCACGTGATGGGACAGACGACATTCCAGTGAAAATGACAGCTCTGCAGCTGAAAGCTAACATTCAATCCTTTACCGCAAATACGTATTTGTGTCTGAGAGAAGGCGGGGAGGTATATTTGGATGGCATGAAAAACGGAACAAACAGTAAGTTAATGATATCCACTTGTGACATGGGTTGCGGGAAAACTTTGGGGTTTGCAGACAAATTTGGGGGTTTTATAGATTTTTGAAACCATTTATCCTAGTATTTTAACTCCCTTTACTGCTGTAACAAATAACTGGTTTTAAAATCCTTTTAGCCAAACATGTTGCACAGTGACACGCCCAGTTGCTATATATCTCGAAGTTAATGTTACAGTATTTTTATTGTTATATCTCGTCTGTTTCGATTTTGTTTAGCCGTCTTCAGAGTGACGCGAGTATACCCCCCGCCAATAGAGAAGTACCAATTTGTCTGTTGTGGAGGACCGTGCACAGGCTATGTTCTTTATGCAGAAGGAAATTTACTGAAATCTCGAGTAAGTTTTATTGACTATGCAATCCACTAACATCCTCCTTGAAGGGGGCACGTCAAATAAGAGGCTTGCACACTAGGACCAGAACCCCCCCCCGGATATGCTACTTGGATCATTGGTACAGTGTAATTAAGCTCAACATAACAGGGGTGGTGGAAAAAGATACAGGCGTACTGACAAGAAGTCAAACGACCCCAAAGATGCATAATTATATAAAACATAATTCTATAAAGCATAATTCTATAAACTTCAAAAGATCTCAAACTGATCCCTGTGATTCGTATCTCAGCCACGCTTTTATGTTAGCTGTTCATGTGGACATTTTGAATGGCATGAACACCCGACCCCTAGCAACGGCTTGAGCCGTATTAGATACAAATATTTAAGAGCGATGATGTAATAGCCCTGTCAAGTAATCTGATGGAAAAAGATGAAACATGTGACCGTTTGATAGAAGAAACGGTCCGAGGGGGTTGTTTTAATAGAATGGAAGTTCTTCTTGCATGTCCCCTATTAATCCAGACAGATGCTCGATACCTTCGAGTTAAACCGATTAATTTTATTCACTGAAACTGGAAGGCAGAACCGGGATGCACGCCGACGCCTATTGTATACCCCCCCCCCCCTCCATAAATAGTTGGAAAATTTGGAAGTGGCACCAGCTACTATTGCCATTTCTTCTTTCTTGATCTTACCGATGATATCATAAAATCTTATTTGATCAGTATCTTTCAATATATACATTTCGTTTCTGTCTTCTTTTTTTCCAGCCATATGACTCTGAGAAAGACAATGTGTGCAAGGACACTGCTGATCAAACATTATTGACTATTGAAATCCGGAACAACAATGCATTCCTGTTAACTCTAGAGTCACGAGATGGACCCTTCACTTCCGGGAGCTCGGAACCTGTTGCTTTCATTCCATATGAACCCGAGAATGTTGACAAATACCTCGACAAATAGACGTTATTCTCGCATCTTTACAGATGTTCTTGTATTGGGAGAAGGGACAGCAAGGGTACATTGGATTTATGAAATGGTACAAGATACTATGTCTTCATTCTGTTCACGTGATTATTATTTTGAAATATGGGCAAATCTATTAGTTTGTATCTGGCAGATCGTCGCTAATTGCTTAAATGGGTACTTCACGTACATTAGTTGCTTCAAAATGAATGTAAGTTCGACCACTCGTATTGACATAATCCTTAAAGCGGAAACACAATTCAGCTGATTGCATCGAACAATTATAAGTAGTAGTAATAAACACAGATACGAGACTGTTCAGGCGTGAATCCAACATGCTTAATCAATGTGATACATTGTATTACTATTGATACACCAGTCTTGTGAGCTTGTCAAACACAAGTATCTTCCATTTGCTCCTCCTATGACGCCCAGATTCGACGCAGGTCAATTTTCGATTGCACTATCTCGAGACACGGATAGAAAGAAGTACCACCGAGATCCCCTACCTATATGGAACGCTCGAATTGAATTGGACTGACAACAACGGTCGTTAAAGTACCGTTTAATAAAACAAGAACCGTTCTTTCCCAGTATTTGGTGTTAGACATGACTGGATTTAATCTGCAGGCAAATGAGCTACTTTCTTTACTATATAAATGAACAGCTATACGTGTAAGAAATGACATACTATACTTTGGTCCATAAAACTAAAAGTAATAAGTATTAATACCAGATTAGTTTCATCCTCGAAAACCAGGTATATTGAGGAGGGGGACTGATTGTATTTCTTCTGTAGATTCAAATGAATGCTGCAGTTTTGTGGAATAATTTGCTTTTTTCATTACGTATATTCATGTGTACAATATAAGAATTAAATATGATATATGAATAAAATTTTATTTTTATCTGATTTAGTACTTATTAAGATACCGATAGTATAGAGAAACATGAAGCATTCAGGAAATCTGCATATTAAATATACCTGGAGTTGTCAGCTGGAAATGCAGGTGTGTGAAGGTCTAACATACGACTTATGACGGCTAGAAGAAATGAAATAAACACGTGAAATCCAAAAGTCGTGCTCAATGCATAATTGGTTTGATATGCAACGGTGGTATGTGTTGTGCTCTCATCTATCGCCGATTATCCTGTTGATTGCAGCACGTATAGCGGGTCGTGATTATATCGATTGTTTAGCTGTAGAGGCGAGTATTGACTCTCTCCGGTTAATTTTATCATCCTTAAAATAAAAGTTGTTGGACTGAAGAAAGGACCAACGTTAGCATGGTTCAGAAAATACATTAAGGACTAGAGTCACGGGTAAAACTTTTTAAATTATTCCGCATATTTTTAAAGAACAGTATTAAACCTTTACCGAGTTGAAGTAATTTTAGTGTAAAAATGATTTCTGTTAAATTTCTGCTATCCAAAATTCAGTCAGAAGGAAGGGCTAATGCAGTAATGCTGCAGATTTGTCTCCCATAGAAGGGAGTGGTAGAAACTCGAAGCTAACTTGGCAATACCGTTGGCAATAGCATCGGTAACCACCATGCACCACAGAACGAATCTGTCCAGTTGTACGATGATAGTTTACCAAACGCATTCACCACGATGAGTGCGATTGCGTCCACACCCGACACTGGTTCCATTGCGGCGAAGGGAAGAAATAGTACCCCACAAAGGGTGGGTTCACCAGGGATATGGATGCATGGCGTAGCCTCAGGGTAGACGCCACGGTTTCGTAGCAATGGCCCGTGTCATTTCATAAATGGGTGGAACGTCCGTTTTCTGCTACATCATAATTCCTCTTGCCTTCGTAATGGTTTATATCTATAAGACCATCCTGTTCAGCATTGTCAGTGCTGCAAACGGCCATATACGGATCGATATATGGGTTCGTCTACAAAGTGATCAGGGTCACGGACATTTGCGTACACTTCGCCATCCATAAGATGGCTTGCGAATCGTGTGTCTCCATTATCGCGGAGCGATATCCGGTACTTTACCGGATTCTGTTCGGCCTTCATCTGGCGGAGAACAGACTCGAGAAATCGAGAAATAAATTACAGGTTTTCATATCACT
>JAVTVY010000636.1:0-36577 GCA_036873755.1 Hanleya hanleyi
TCCGCGGAGGAAATATATCCGCGGAGGAATGATTATATCCGCGGAGGAAATATTATATCCGCGGAGGAAATGATTATATCCGCGGAGGAAATATTATATCCGCGGAGGAAATGATTATATCGGCGGAGGAAATATTATATCCGTGGAGGAAATATTATATCCGCGGAGGAAATGATTATATCCGCGGAGGAAATATTATATCCGCGGAGGAAATATTATATCCGCGGAGGGAATGATTATATCCGCGGAGGAAATGATTATATCCGCGGAGGAAATATTATATCCGCGGAGGAAATATTATATCCGCGGAGGAAATGATTATATCCGCGGAGGAAATATTATATCCGCGGAGGAAATGATTATATCCGCGGAGGAAATATTATATCCGCGGAGGAAATGATTATATCCGCGGAGGAAATATTATATCCACGGAGGAAATATTATATCCGCGGAGGAAATGATTATATCCGCGGAGGAAATATTATATCGGTGGAGGAAATATTATATCCGCGGAGGAAATGATTATATCCGCGAAGGAAATATTATATCCGCGGAGTAAATGATTATATCCGCAGAGGAAATGATTATATCCGCGGAGGAAATATATCCGCGGAGGAAATATTATATCCGCGGAGGAAATGATTATATCCGCGGAGGAAATATTATATCCGTGGAGGAAATATTATATCCGCGGAGGAAATTATATTTGGTGTTTTTCTTCGACTTTGTCTCTGTTTTTACGTCGTTGAACACGGAAAATTCGCAGAATATTGCTATGAATTCGCTGAAAATTCAGTTGATTTCTTGGAAAATACAAAGAAAATCTAGAAAATTAAGTTGGTTTCTTCGGAAATAGAAGAAAAACATAGGAAATCAAAAGAAAACGACAATGGCCCTAACGGGCCACCGTACGATAGATATCACTACGAGCAAATACGAATGTACAAATATGAAAGAAAATATATTTTTATACCTGGATAAAGTACATACAGTTTTAGCGTATATGCATTTATTAATAATTAATGATCACTGATGAGAACAGTTATTAATAATAAACGATCACTGATGAGAACATTTTACATACGAACACGGAAGCTACGAAGGCGATTCCGTACATCTAATAATAAAACCATTGTAGTATCAACACAGAAATATAGCCGCAATTGCAATGGACAAATGATTTAACAATGATGGAATGTTTATGGTTCCAACTAAAGTAGATGAAAATGGCACACAAATTTGTCAAGAAAACGCCTGTGAAACAGTGTCAATTAAACTTTTCATCCGCAATGAGGATCATTGATGAGGACATCTTTTCATCTGATGAGGACAATGTAAATATAAGTATCAGGTTCAATATCCAGTAGCAGTCGCCGTCCCTGAAAACTTTACGCGTCTAAATTAGCACGAAAATAGTTCAGAGAATTTATTTTGCCGAAGAAACTCCTGCAAAGTAATGACATTTCTGCTTTTCAACTAACTTGAAAAGGTAGCTGATAACAACAATGTAGCTGATAACAACAATGTAAATACAAGCATGCGATACCATATTGAGAAGGAATGAACATCCTCCAAAGACTTTCTGCGTCCATAATCGAAAGACCAAAAGCCCAGAGGACATACAATGTACAATGGATATACAAATGAAGACTAATAGGTTCTCACATGAGTTCATTTCTAGACGACTTTTCCCACACGAGTTTGAGAAAAATGTGCCCTGCACGAGCTTTAGCGAGTGCAGGGCACATTTTTCTCAAACGAGTTCCTTTCTAGACGACTTTTCCCACCCGAGTTTGAGAAAAATGTGCCCTGTTTTTATAAGTAATACACTACTTTAATGACACCGAAATTGTTGAAATATTCCACTACTGCAAATATGTGTCGTTCACTCAGTGATAGTCGACTGACATTAAACAGTAACATTGTAATAAGCAGACGAAGAAAATAGTGCGTGACGTAACGGCATGTCGTCAGCTCATGGTAGACGATTTTTCTACAATGGCTTTCTCCCATAGGAAACGGTCATGTTATATGAGAAAAGCAGTTAGCAGTGTTCAATGATGCCGGCGAGGCACCATAATGATTCATGATTGAAACTATCATCCTTTAACTGCTGTGGCCTTAAAAGCTCTATATCGGAAATAAAAGAACTGTGTGATTGCAATGATGTTATACAGCTCCAAGAGCACTGGCTCAATGAGTCCGAGACGTACTTACTGAATAATCTACATTCTGACTTTATGGGCGACGGCGCCTCGGCCATAAAACTAACTTGATGATCACCTCATTATAGGCCGTCCTGACGGCGGCACCGCTATCCTTTGGAGAAAAACTATAAGCCACTGTGTGAAGCCCGTTAACTTCAGTGATCCTCGTTTGTTTGGTATTGAGATCCATGGTGCTGATTCAAAACTGCTGCTTATATGTGTGTATCTTCCAGTTGATAGTGCTGACAATTACGAAATATTTACCGACTACCTTGGGAAAATATACTCTATCATTGAAAATAGTTGTATTCCTAATTGTATGATTATTGGTGACTGGAACGCCAAACCTGGTAGCTCCTTTGGCATGCAATTAATACAGTTCTGTGAAGAACAAGATCTGCATATATCGGACCTGTCCAGATTCCCCCAGAACTCCTTTACGTATGTTAGCAGTGCACATCTTACCACTTCATGGCTTGACCATTGTGTTACCTCCAGTCATGTCGATACTGCTATAATGTCCACGGAGATTAAAAATATGGCATTGTCTCGTCCGACCATAAGCCCCTAACTGTGACTGTGTCATGGAATCTGCTTCCACAACTGAAAGACCATAGAGCTCCACAGCTACCGTGTCGCAATGTTAACTGGGACAAGGCCACCCAATCCGACCTTAATCAGTATACGCTGATAACTCAAGAGCCCTTTTCGTTCGCTGAAGCCCAAGCTGCTGTTTATTGTACCGGTAATTGTCTCAATACTACGGTGGCCCATTAGGGCCATTGTCGTTTTCTTTCGATTTCCTATGTTTTTCTTCTATTTAAGAAGAAACGAACTTAATTTTCTAGGTTTTCTTTGTATTTTTCAAGAAATCATCAAAACAGAGAAGGGTTTTCTTCGACTTCGTCTCTGTCTTCACGTCCCTAACTCCGAAAATTCACAGAATATTGCTACGAATTCGCTGAAAATTCAGATGATTTCTTAGAAAATACAAAGAAAACATAGAAAATGAAGTTGGTTTCTTCGAAAATTCCGCGGATATAATTAATTTCTTCCGCGGATATAATCTATTTCCTCCGCGGATATAATTAATTTCCTCCGCGGATATAATTAATTTCCTCCGCGGATATAATCTATTTCCTCCGCGGATATAATTAATTTCCTTCGCGGATATAATTAATTTCCTCCGCGGATATAATTAATTTCCTCCGCGGATATAATTAATTTCCTCCGCGGATATAATCTATTTCCTCCGCGGATATAATTGATTTCCTCCGCGGAGGAAATCCACGTGACTTGAGCACTAGAAAGACGGCAAATTCATTAGCATTTTTGAGGCTGAGGAGTGAGGCTGATGTGGAGGCTGATGTGGAGGTGACGTCACGATGGCGTCACTATGACGTCACATCCGGTGACATCCGGGTCAAAGGTCACATCCGGTCACGTGGCATCCGGGTCACTTCCTGTGATGTCACGATGGCGTCACTAAGACGTCACATTCGGTGACATCCGGGTCAAAGTTCACATCCGGTCACGTGGCATCCGGTGACATCCGGGTCACTGTCTGTAATGTCACTTCCGGTCGCGTGACTGCGCAGCAAGAGTTATCTGTCCCTACATAAGACTTCCAATGACTTCCAATGTTAATCTCAAATCTGACCTCGGATTTGTGATCAATTACACCTTCATCGATTAACCTGAAATTGGCATATAAGTATTTTCTATGTCACTGATCACAAATCCGAGGTCAGATTTGAGATTAACATTGGAAGTCTTATGTAGGGACAGATAACTCTTGCTGGGCAGTCACGCGACCGGAAGTGACATTACAGACAGTGACCCGGATGTCACCGGATGCCACGTGACCGGATGTGAACTTTGACCCGGATGTCACCGAATGTGACGTCTTAGTGACGCCATCGTGACATCACAGGAAGTGACCCGGATGCCACGTGACCGGATGTGACCTTTGACCCGGATGTCACCGGATGTGACGTCATAGTGACGCCATCGTGACGTCACCTCCACATCAGCCTCCACATCAGCCTCACTCCTCAGCCTCAAAAATGCTAATGAATTTGCCGTCTTTCTAGTGCTCAAGTCACGTGGATTTCCTCCGCGGAGGAAATTAATTATATCCGCGGAGGAAATAGATTATATCCGCGGAGGAAATTAATTATATCCGCGGAGGAAATAGATTATATCCGCGGAGGAAATTAATTATATCCGCGGAGGAAATTAATTATATCCGCGGAGGAAATTAATTATATCCGCGGAGGAAATTGATTATATCCGCGGAGGAAATTGATTATATCCGCGGAGGAAATAGATTATATCCGCGGAGGAAATTAATTATATCCGCGGAGGCAATTGATTATATCCGCGGAGGAAATAGATTATATCCGCGGAGGAAATTAATTATATCCGCGGAGGAAATTGATTATATCCGCGGAGGAAATTAATTATATCCGCGGAGGAAATTAATTATATCCGCGGAGGAAATAGATTATATCCGCGGAGGAAATTGATTATATCCGCGGAGGAAATTAATTATATCCGCGGAATTTTCGAAGAAACCAACTTAATTTCCTATGTTTTCTTTGTATTTTCTAAGAAATCATCTGAATTTTCAGCGAATTCATAGCAATATTCTGTGAATTTTCGGAGTTAGGGACGTAAAGACAGAGACGAAGTCGAAGAAAAATCTTCTCTGTTTTGATGATTTCTTGAAAAATACGAAGAAAACCTAGAAAATTAAGTTCGTTTCTTCTTAAATAGAAGAAAAACATAGGAAATCGAAAGAAAACAACAATGGCCCTAATGGGCCACCGTACTAATGGGCCACCGTACCACAACGCTACCAGGATGTCTTTTCTTCTGTGGCGGGATAGCGGTAGCCCTCGCGAAGGCCCTGTCGCGTTACACATCATTGTAGAAGACAGGAAGCATCTTTACGTGCTAATGCACTTGCAAACTGCACTCTCCAAAAATTCCGCTACGGACTTTTGGAATGAAATAAAGCTTGATAATCGCATGAAATGCGAACTATCCAACTCCTTTGATAACGCAACTGGACAAGATGCTATTGCTGAGATGTGGAAGCAATTCTATTCGTCTCTACTGAACTCTAACAGCTCCACTCCTGGTCTAGACAACCTGTCCGCGGAGCACTTCAAATATGCCCCCGAATTTCTCCTTGATCACGTTGGTAATCTTGCTGAGGGCATATTTAATCACTGCTATGTTCCGCCCGACCTGATCAAATTCTGCATTGTTCCCACTGTAAAAAATAAATTTCAGTCATCTTCAGGGATAAATTATAATTTAATTATATTCCTACATTGTGAAACACCCTGCCAGAAAATACTGGCTCGTGAGTTCGATTCTCACCCGAGCCAGTATTTTCTGGCAGGGTGTTTCACAATGTAGGAATATAATTAAATTGTAAAAAATAAATCCGGGAACATTACTGACTGTGACAATTATCGCCCGATCGCCCTGACTTCTGTGTTCTCGAAACTCATCGAGCGTATTATATTAGCCAAATGTGAGCCGCATTTGTTTACATCCGACTTTCAGTTCGCATTCAAAAAGGGTCATTCTACAGATCAGTGCATTTTTGTTCTCAAGGAGACTATCCACCACTATATGTCCAAGGGAAGTCCTGTGTTTGTCTCATTTCTTGATGCCAGCAAAGCATTCGACAGGATAAATCATTGGACATTATTGAAGCGTCTAATCGATCGGAATGTACCGAGGTTCATTATTGCTCTGGTCTGTCATTGGAATACGGTGCAAAGTTTCTGTATCCGATGGGGTTGTGCGTTCTCGGAGGGATTCCCTGCTGGAAATGGAGTTCGTCAAGGTGGTATTTTGTCTCCTCTGTTTTTCAACGTCTACATTCACGAACTCGACATTAACATATCTCGGTCCAACTTAGGATGTGATGTTGCCGGTGTCTTCTTTAACCACCTGATATACGCTGACGATTTATGCCTTATTAGTCCCTCTGTCAAGGGTCTTCAGATTTTACTCGACATATGTGATGATTTTGCGACTGACAATGATATTGTCTTCAACACTAAAACATGCTTATGTATCTGTTTTCGTCCGAAAAAGTTCAATGACCTGAAAGCACCCTCTGTTAAACTGTCTGGCTCGCAGCTGAATTATGTTGACAACGCCAGTCATTTTATCTCCAGTGATCTCACCGACAGTTATGATATGTCTGTGCAAACTAGAAAATTATGCATTCGTGCTAACATTCTGGCTCGAAAGTTCTTCATGTGTTCTCAAGATGTTAAGAAGCAACTGTTCTCGTCGTACTGCAGGGCCGTAGCCAGGATTTATTGAGGGGTGGTTCGCCTTCACTCCGAAAGGGCACATAAGGGGGTTCGTTGTATGGGAAAAAGGGCTTCAGTTTGAAAAGGGCATTTATATGAGAAAAATATATAATATTTCCGAAAGGGGGTTTTCCCGAACCCAAAATAACCCCTCTGGCTACGGGCCTGTACTGTACTAGCATCTATTGCAGCCATCTGTGGTCTCTGTACTCGCCATGTAACTTGAGAAAACTGCGTGTGACATACAACAACGCATTTCGCTGGTTAATGTACTCCCCCTGTAATTGTAGTGCTACTTTCATGTTTGGAATTAACTCCGTACCCAGCCTAAATGAGGTTATTCGACGCCAGATTAATTCTCTACGGAACAAACTTATGTCGTCAGACAACTTCTTGCTTGCAACTTTGCGGCTTTCCGATCTGTCTCAGACTTCGCGTTTAATTTGTCATTGGTCTCACCTAATTCATGTAACGCGCCAGTAATGAAATAAAGAATTATTATTATTATTATTATTATTATTATTATTATCATCATATACTGACCTAGTTTTGGTTTATCGGAATGGTTTAGCCATCAATGAAACAAAACTGCCCTAACACTCGTACAACTGCCCTAACAGTCATTCCACATCCATTCTCCAATAAAGCTCAGCAACCAAATCTACAATCGAGGTACGCAAATCAGTTATCATGAATACATGCGGTCATCAGTTCTCAGTGATACCTGCACATGCTGGAAGACGACAAGAAAAATCGGAATGTTTCTATTGAAATGAGATATTTTTAAAAGATCAGGTTGACAATCTTTCTTAGGTCGCTCTAATCGTGTGTGTGGCCATTTTGAATCAGGTATTTTCAGTGGCATATGGGAGAATCTGGCCACCGCACAATTACTGTAGAAATCCACGATTCTATGGTGTTCCATTTCGGCCATTTTTGCGTCGTGCGTCGCAGGCGACGGGAAGGGCGACGTCGCCCTTCCCGTCGCGTTCTTATAATGTTAAGAGATACAACGCGACGCGACGTCGCCCTTTTTAAACGCGGCGTCGCCCACGACGTCGCCCGCGACGTCGCCCTTCCCGTCGCGCGTCGCGCGTCGCTTTCATCAACGCGACGGGATGAGCGACATCGCCCTTCCCGTCGCCCTTCCCGTCGCCCTTCCCCTCGTGTTCTTATAATGTTAATTGATAGAACGCGACGCGATGTCGCCCTTTTTAAACGCGACGTCGCCCACGACGTCGCCCGCGACGTCGCCCTTTCCGTCGCGCGTCGCCTTCCGGTATTTTAGGACAAAATCGATCTGCGCATGCTTAGGGAGCAGCTATTCCGATGTGGATCGTATGGCGAGGCCGTCATTTCATGAATGATCTCTGCCACTATCGATGAAGAAAATGTCAGCGTATAAAATGAATAATGATTATCCTGCATTATCGTATAGCTTTTAAATGGTGTTAAATATTAGTCCATGCTTGGAATGATGCCTGTTATGAAGTTATCTCTCGGAAAGTCTGCAACTCGCTGTGTTGTACTGTACAAATTATATCTTCGCTTCCAAAAAATATACGCAACCCCCACATCCGTACATCGTCATTCCCATTGGATTTACGCGTGTATGTCTGTGGCTTTTCTGTGTGCTTGTATGTGTTTGTGTTTTTCAGTTGTTCTTACAGTATACCTCCTTATGTGACCACATTAACAGGCCGTTGAAAATATCCTTTTATTTACTGCTGTCCAACACTGTATACCGTTACTTAACCTGTCACGCCCCGACAGATTGTAGTGTAGATCTATAAGCTTTCAATTTAGCGGAGAGAGATAGTCCTATAACTCTCAAAATGAAAAAAAATTATGATGGAATTGAAGTTATTTTGTTCTTTCTACTCTTTCTAAGAACTGACTGAAGAATATTAGTATTTCTGTACTCTTTAAATCGTCCGGCATTTCTACGATCGTTCTAGACGATTGAACTTAAAATTCAGGACGAATTCTTGGAGTTCGAGTAAGATGCTCTTAACTGCAGAGATTCTTTCCTCATTTTCAAGAAAAATATTTTAAAAAAATCATCCTTGAAACACAATTGTCGTCAAATGGCCTGAACAAAACCTGGAACAAAATCCATGAATTATTTTAAGAGTGCATATCAACGAGATTTGAATTTTTCTTGAAATTGAGGAAAGAACCCCTGCAGTTACAAGGACGTAGACAAGTTTTCAGATTTGGGGCGGGGGGGGGGGGTATACTATGACAGCACAATAAGGCGAGGGTCCAGGGGCCGCCTAGGCCCCGGAAGCTCCAGAATCCCAGATGACTGGAGATGCGTTCTTGGCCTTTCCCAGTGAATAAAACTCAACATTAAAACGCACACGTTGTAACCAGTTTTTTTGGTCTTTTCTTGCTTTTATGTGTGGGTATTTTATTTCCAGGGTTATTAAACCTCAAACTTGGTCAACACAAAACACGCTGTGCCCACTGATTAGCTCAGCGACTCATCCAGGTTGTGGTTTTGGAGGGAATACGTGTTTTGTACATTTTGGGAGGAATTTATACAGTAGTTTTGTGGGTTCCGAATCACGGTGACTTGCGGATCACTTTCTTAATGAACGCCTTATATTTCTTGCAATAAAGCATCTGTCTAAATCTTTTCTATTTTTATTGGAACGTCTGTTTCTGTGGACCCAAATAAATGTCGGACAACCGACCTGCGTTGTTTGTTTCTCGGTCAATTCGGCATGGTAATGCTTCCGGTATCACGCAATGGCAAATTCACGCTGGGACAAAAACGCGTGTGATTTCTTAAGTGTTGAATCCATGAGAAATAAAATGGCTTTAAGTGGTAATTTCAGTATTCGTTTCAGTGACTGAATCATATGAATGGTCAAACACAATATCTAATGATTTGCGATAACCCTTATCTCGCCAGAATTGTAACATAATGCGGCATAATAATTTTAAGTCACAGAACGGGATAGTCTTCACCCCCTCCCCCCCCCCCTTCTCCCACCCCACCACACACATACCAAAGATTTCAAAATTAAAGATTTCATTATTAAAATTGGGAAAATATATCTGTGTGTCCTTTCCTCTATTTTCTGTTGTCCAGATATAGATGCTAAATAGATGTCCGATGTCCATTTAGAGAGTTTATATATTGTAATGTTGAATATGCGAGTAGAATTCGTTCAGCTGTCAGAAACACGATGGAACGTGTGTGTAACTTTCTTAAATTTGAATCTGAATTCCATGCAGTATATCAGGTCAGATGGGGAAACATTTTCGACAGGTTTCTATTGAACCAGGTCTGTCAGGTTCAATCTTAAATGAATGGTGTCATCCGTGAACAAATAACAAACTATCGAAATCCTGAGAGAATTAATTTAATTAGTGAGGATAATTTTCGTATATGGCATGGTCAGACAGATCAGGCTGTCGTTGTCTATGAAAAATTTCTGCCTCAGTAATGGCAATCCAACAAAGTCCAGGCATGTGATACATCATTTTTCGCCTATTGGGATATTGGTGATAGATGACCACTCAGGCTTTACAAAAAATATATATATATATATATATTCTCAGCGGCTGTAACGACCGCTAGATGGCGTGATCCGCTTCTTACCAAAGTGATTCGCAACTGCCCGCGCTGGTGCACTGAGACGGACATGATTTTCTCATTGATTTACAAGTTCGATTAGAGAATTTATACATGCAATTATCGACGACAGATTTTCGTAGAAAATAAGGCCAAGAATCACTCTCAACTCTTAACACGAGCGCCAGCAGTCTAGATGTAAAAGGCGATATGACTGTATGCTTAAACATGCCGCGTTTCCTCTGCTTGACCACTTTCCCCTCTGACAAACACGCAGTGGGGAATATGTATTTCACAATCACGTCTATTTTTTGTTTGTCTTGCAAATATCGGGGGGGGGAGGGGGTCCATGCCCCCCTTGTCTACGGCCATGAGTTAAGTGCAAATTACCCGAACTCCAAGAACTCGTCTTAAATTTGAAGTTCAATTGTCGTCAAACGTCTAGTATGATCGTGGAAATGCCGGATAATTCGAAGAGTGTAGAAAAACTAATATTCTTCAATCACTTTTTAGAAAGAATAGAGAGAACATAATTCTCACAGTAAAATAACTTCAATTCCATCATAATTTCTTTTTTTTCTTCTTTTTGAGAGCTATAGGACTATCTCTCTCTGATAAATTGAAAGCTAAATGATCTACTACAATCTGTTGGGACGTGACAGGTTGAGTACCCGTATACAGTGTTGGACAGCAGTAAATAAAAGGATATTTTCAAAGCCCTGGTCATTGTAGTAACATAAGGAGGAATACTGTAAGGATTTATTTATATTTATTTATTTCATTACAAAGTCAACAGGCCAGACTTCGGAAAGTTTAACGAGCTTACGTAATTGTATAAAACATAAAAGTGGAGATATTAGCGTTGATATAACATGATTTTATATTTGATTGCCTGTTTCTTAAAAACTGTTTTCGTATTAAAAATATCATAAGATGGGTTTAATAAAAGTCATTACATAAAACCATTGTTCTTGGGCAGTGGATATCTGAAAAATGAAAACACACAAACACATAAAAGCACACATAAAAGCCAAACACACATCCACGCGTGTACGGATGTGGGGGTTGCGCATATCTTTTGGAAGCGAAAATATAATGTGCACAGTACAACACAGCGAGTTACAGACTTTCCGAGAGATAATTTCATAACAGGTATCATTCCAAGCATGGACTAATATTTAACACCGTTTAAAAGCTATACGCTAATGCAGGATAAGCATTATTAATTTACGCCGACATTTTCTTCGTCGATAGTGGCAGAGCTGATTCGTGAAATGGCGGCCTCACCATACGACCCACATCGCAATAGCTGCTCCTTAAGCATGTTCAGCTCGATTTTGTCCTAAAATACCGGAAGGCGACGCGCGACGGAAAGGGCGACGTCGCGGGCGACGTCGCGTTTAAAAAGGGCGACGTCGCGTCGCGTTCTATCAATTAACATTATAAGAACAAGACGGGAAGGGCGACGTCGCTCATCCCGTCGCGTTGATGAAAGCGACGCACGACGCGCGACGCGCGACGGGAAGGGCGACGACGCGGGCGACGTCGCGTTTAAAAAGGGCGACGTCGCGTCGCGTTGTATCTCTTAACATTATAAGAACGCGATGGGAAGGGCGACGTCGTGGGCGACGTCGCCCTTCCCGTCGCCTGCGACGCACGACGCAAAAATGGCCGAAATGGAACACCATACGATTCAACACCACTCACTACATTTGAAAGTAATCGATGTTATGATATTCCAGCGTATGCTTGAATTTGTTATTCCCAATATCTGACGTTTGATACACCATCGTGCTACGGCACATGGGTTCCTCAAATGGTAGAATATGCGCACAGTTTGCTGGATGATGTCTTTTCATGATGTTTTGTCGGCATCATTGCCTACAAGTGCCTAGAGGTAACCGATTTAACCGGAAGTAAACAATCGCTAGCTACCAATAGTCGAATAATCTATTACACGAACCTGTTATATCATCTCAAACAGAATACTTGCACCATTACTCTAAGGCGCATGTAATTTATGCAGAAAATTGAATTCCTTGCTATATCCTTTAAATTTTCCCGAAAAACCCTATAAAAACAGAAAGATTGTCATATTCGGCCCAATTTCCAGGTTAATCTGTAAGAGCGATCTCAATAAAATACACTGTCTCGTCTATCACACCAATCGGCTAATTTAACATGACTAGAAAAACTCAACGGGAACGTACAACTCCTAGTATTTGCCAGGTTTTCTTGGCGTAAATGAGCCACGTTCATCAAAAGAGGTCTGAGTATGTTAAAGCAGAAGTTCATTGAACTTCTGGTTAAAGTTACTGCCAAACCCTGGTTGGTCTGCAAATGAACCTGACCATGCATCGATTCGCATATGTTCGTTTGAAAGACTGACAATGTGCTAAAGGTTGGTGCTATAGATATCATATAACTTTAAAGGCAAGAAGAATTTTCATGTGGTCAAAATTGGGCGATCTCCCTTATTTTGAACTCCTGAAGGCCAACCTCAGATCGGAAGTTCAGTAGGCAACCGTTGTCCATACAGATTTTCCGCGGGCATACTAGAAATATCGTATTCATAAGACGCCATAAGCAAGACAATTCTTGAAAGAACGAAGCAGTGAAGAGTTTCCAATGATACCATGAAAGTTCAAACATCATGATGTTCTTACCGTCAAATTCCTCTCACTCACAAGTAGTCTATTTCCCACATGGAACGAATGATGATTATACTGTATCTCAGGCACGCTTTGATTTTGTTCCTTCGTATGGACACAATGAAGATCATGTATTAGGCCGGTAACCATGGTCATACACGACCAAGTCTTCCTTGCTAAGTGAGATCAAATTTATGGAAGACTGTTGCTGCGATTCGTTATGTCCTGCTCTGGTACGGTCATCCTGCATAACGCAAGCTTGTTGAAAAGTTAATGGCCATTACAATCTGGTCTCACTTTTCAAGGAAAACTTAGTCTTTGTTTTGAGCACGTCGATCGTATTTCGCCAACAATGACTGATAGATCTCACCAAACTGCGAGTGATGGTATATGGTGGAATAGCCCTGGAAAGTGTTGACCGCTGCTCCATTTCAAACAAGAAATATTTTCAAAAAATGATGGACGACGGAGTTTAATGGGGAATGTGAAAATACTTATTCTGCATAATAAGTGTTCTTTAAAGTATTTAATTTTGCATGAATAAATGACTCGGCAAAGTTTGCAGGTGTAACCATTTGTAACTACTTTCTATCCGGCATTGTTTCTTCCTCAACGGGCAAAGAATCAACAGTGTCAAAGTGTGTCATTGTAAGCAATTATAGCGGCGCACCTAACGGGGGCTATCGAAGTGATACACGCTTCTCATGTGATAAACCATATAACCAATTCCACACTAAATATATAAGAAGACAATGGGGACACTGGGCATGGGGATATTTGATAAGGAGTAATTGATTTCGTGCAACTCCATTGGTTTAAAATCGTTTGTTGTCAGTCAGTTACATGAAGGAGCATCATTGGTTACAAAACCCTCCGCATTTCGGAGAACGGATGCTCACAGAACGGAAGAGTGTCTATAGTCAAAGCTAGCATATACGACTCCTTCGAAAAAGAACAAGCTTGTGTATATGTATATTTTTGGACTAGATCAGCTGTAGCCGGTGAGGTCAGGCTATGGAATACACAGTCGCGAGGTCATGCTATGGAATACACAGTCGCGAGGTCAGGCTATGGAATACACTCGCGAGGTCAGGCTATGGAATACACAGTCGCGAGGTCAGGCTATGGAATACACAGTCGCGAGGTCAGGCTATGGAATACACAGTCGTGAGGTCAGGCTATGGAATACACAGTCGCGAGGTCAGGCTATGGAATACACAGTCGCGAGGTCAGGCTATGGAATACGCAGTCGCGAGGTCGAACATGGAATACACAGTCGCGAGGCAGGCTATGGAATACACAGTCGCGAGGTCGACTATGGAATACACAGTCATGAGGCCAGGCTATGGAATACGCTGGAAGTCGCGAGGCAGGCACATGGAATACACAAGTCGCGAGGCGGAGGCTATGGAATACACAGTCGCGAGGTCAGGCTATCAGACAGCCACGATCCACGAGAACCAGGCTACCTGCAGATACAGTCATAAGCCGAGCTACATGGAATATCCTGATCGCGAGGCCAGGCTATGGAATACACAGTCGCGAGGCCAGGCTATGGAATACACAGTCGCGAGGTCAGGCTATGGAATACACAGTCGCGAGGCCAGGCTATGGAATACACAGTCGCGAGGCCAGGCTATGGAATACACAGTCGCGAGGCCAGGCTATGGAATACACAGTCGCGAGGTCAGGCTATGGAATACACAGTCGCGAGGCCAGGCTATGGAATACACAGTCGCGAGGCCAGGCTATGGAATACACAGTCGCATTCTCATTATTCTACCGACTTTCCTTATTTAGTTCCTTAACTTTGCAACAAATCGACCGATTTCTCTCAATTTCATCAGAATAACTATCGGGTCACGCAGATGTCGCGTACCAAAATTAAGATCGATATGTCAAAGGTGGCCTAATCATCGGTGGTTACATCATGTGAGAGACGATATGCCAGGTACTAACATTTTGCTCGTAGATCAGATGGGTCAACAGTTAAATGTCACAGTTACCCTGTCTCAAAAAAGAAATTGTTGAAAACATGATCTGTGTTATTACTCTAGTCCAAGGCTGTGCACTGTGATCAAACTTCAAGAATTCCTCACGCTTATGGCAAAAGGTCAACGCCACTGTGGATACATGGCAAAAGGTCAAGGCCACTGTGGATACATGGCAAAAGGTCAAGGCCACTGGGGATAAAAAAAAAAAAAAAAAATCAGGAACCCATTGAAAATCACATTAAATCGAGGGGATGTGGAGGGTATCAATATTGAAGACAAAAAGGTCAACGATCAAGGTTATTGACCACCAGCAACTCACTGTAACACGTAAATCCTAGATATTTCGCTTTGATGATATATTCCATAGTGATGACATAGTACATAGTGATGATATAGTCCATAGTGATGACATAGTCCATAGTGATGATATAGTCCATAGTGATGATATAGTCCATAGTGATGACATAATCCATAGTGATGATATAGCCCATAGTGATGATATAGTCCATTGTGATGGCATAGTTCATAGTGATGATATAGTCTATAGTGATGATATAGTCCATAGTGATGATATAGTCCATAGTGATGATATAGTCTATAGTGATGACATAGTCCATAGTGATGATATAGTCCATAGTGATGACATAGTCCATTGTGATGGCATAGTTCATGGTGATGATATAGTCTATAGTGATGATATAGTCCATAGTGATGATATAGTCCATAGTGATGATATAGTCTATAGTGATGACACAGTCCATAGTGAAAATATAGTCCATAGTGATGATATAGTCCATAGTGATAATATAGTCCATAGTGCCATTAGGCTCTTCTTTATGGTATGCATGATTGGATTTTGGTGCTGATAGTGTCGTGAATAAGGTCTTATACAAGGTGAGTAAAAAAGGACCACATTTTACGCACATGCATATATGGCTGCATGAGAAGAAAGGAGTCATTCTGTGCAAGAAAAAAGAACCCTTTCTTGTGAAACAACGTAGTATGTATACATATAATGCAGACATGAAGTACCCTTCCATGTGTTAAATTCATATTTACAATACATTTATACCTTTAGATGAATAAAAAAAACACCACAGATGGACATTTTTTTACTCCTCCTGTATAGTGTCGTGAATAAGATCTTCTATAGTGTCGTAAATAAGGTATTATATAGATTTGTGAATAAGGTCTTACATAGTTTCGTGAATAAGGCCTTATATAGTTTCGTGAATAAGGTATTATGTAGTCTCGTGAATAAGGTATTACATAGTGTCGTGAATAAGGTGTTATGTGTTATCTTGAACAAGGTCTTATATAATCTCGTGAAGACGGTATTTCATTTAGAGCTGCGGAAATTCTTCACAGACGGCAGCTGCATATAGAATGACGGCACCGCTGAATGACGCTTGTATTTTGAAGAATTTTACAAACCTGCTTCACTCCACATAAGTTAAATGTAGACGTTTTCTTTGCTCTGGATACTGGTCAAATTATACCACGATATCCGAAGAGGAATATCTAAATGTGGTGATTTTGTCAAAATATCAACCTTTAGATTCAAATGAGTTCTTATCACATTTCATAGAAAATTGTAGGGTTTTGACTTGTTAATTTATTGTCTTAGTTACACGAGAGTGTATTCCGAAGTCACATTTGGTCACAGTTCGTATTTAAAATGGGTTTCGTTCCATTTTCCGTTCATGTCCGTGCGAATTCTTCGCAAACGATAATTTCGAAACGTTTTGTCGGATTCCACCAAAATTTGGCATACGCATTCCTCTCGACAAGACGTATTGGTATTGCCTTTCAGTAAGATCCGCATTAAGGTGGCGCCACTGGGTTTTGTTCCAACCTTCTACTCGTGTCCGTTCATGTCCGTTCCTGCCCGGGCACTTGCACCAACAAATGGTGATACCTGACTTCAAAGTCTAAATTTGGCTTCCGCGCAATAACTTGAGGTCCGCTTATCGGATCCTTTTCAGATTTGGTTTCCAGATACCGTGCCATGACATGTCGCTCGGGGTTGCGCCTAAATTTGGTGATTACGGGGTTATCATGTGAATATGCTTGCAAATATAGATAATAAAGAATCCCCAGCTCATCCATACCATCTGATACCTCATGAGTCAAACAGTAACTATCATCATCAGTAACTATCATCATATAACAGTGACTATCATCATCAGTAACTATCATCATATAACAGTGACTATCATCATCAGTAACTATCATCATATACCAGTGACTATCATCATCAGCAACTATCATCATATAACAGTGACTATCATCATCAGTAACTTTCATCATATAACAGTGACTATCATCATCAGTAACTATCATCATATAACAGTGACTATCATCATCAGTAACTATCATCATATAACAGTGACTATCATCATCAGCAACTATCATCATATAACAGCAACTATCATCATATAACAGTGACTATCATCATCAGCAACTATCATCATATAACAGTAACTATCATCATATAACAGTGACTATCATCATCAGCAACTATCATCATATAACAGTGACTATCATCATCAGCAACTATCATCATATAACAGTGACTATCATCATCAGTAACTATCATCATATAACAGTGACTATCATCATCAGTAACTATCATCATATAACAGTGACTATCATCATCAGTAACTATCATCATATAACAGTGACTATCATCATCAGTAACTATCATCATATAACAGTGACTATCATCATCAGCAACTATCATCATATAACAGTGACTATCATCATCAGTAACTATCATCATATAACAGTGACTATCATCATCAGTAACTATCATCATATAACAGTAACTATCATCATCAGTAACTATCATCATATAACAGTAACTATCATCATCAGTAACTATCATCATATAACAGTGACCATCATCATCAGTAACTATCATCATATAACAGTAACTATCATCATCAGTAACTATCATCATATAACAGTAACTATCATCATCAGTAACTATCATCATATAACAGTAACTATCATCATCAGTAACTATCATCATATAACAGTGACTATCATCATCAGTAACTATCATCATATAACAGTGACTATCATCATCAGTAACTATCATCATGTATGGCAAGCAGAACTAGTTGTCTCCCACATTTATATCCCCGACACAAACAACGCTCTAAAAACTATCGCTGTCATTTCGGTGGGGACCTAGCATCATCTGGCTGCTTGTCTGTTTTCCAATGCTGTCAAGGACGCTCGTGCCATATGCTAACACTGTCAATGACTCGCGTGCAACACCTTAAGCTTTCAGCTAGGTACGCCTGAGGGCAAATGGAATCGCCGTCAGAGTATCTCAAAGGAAGAGACACTGCTATTTGATACAAAATAGTATGCTAGTATATATTTCTCTGTGTAGATTCTCAGTAAATATGGGTTCATATTTCAAGGCCTTTTTTCATAACTACTTCACTTGTAGAGTTCCAATGTGGTGTTTCTTTACTTTATCTTAAACTTTAGTAAACAGTTTATTCCTATATTGAACAACCTTGATTGTGTGGGTCTCTGTGTGAACTCTTCGCCCCTCTCCCCCTCCAATCAAACATTAATTAACATCCAGTTGACATTTTAGTGAACTTGGTTAATCTATTAAGCTAATCTTACCAGGGATGACGAGATGATCTGGGATTCAGGTCACTGATAACAGACGGTCGATTGATCCTCTTCAACTCAGCCCTATCCTCCGGGCCTGGATAAAGCTGATTAAAAAAAACAAAAAACAACAATATATATATATATATATATACTGTATACAGAAAAAACACCTAAAGTTAATCTCAAACGCTGTGGAATTGTTAAATTTAAGTAAAAGAGTAAGATTTTTTTCATTTGCAAAATTGGACATTTACAAACCAGGTGGATATTTTTAGACTAACTAGCATTTTGTCATATCGACTTTTTTTTTTCAATTAATATAGATGACATTTTGTTGATTTTTTTAATTCGTCTGTATCGTATTTTTTGTTAACTTCGTTGGTGATCTGGCCATCATTCTCAGTGACGACAGACCGTCATGCTCCCGGTAGTCTAGATAATCATGTATTTGTCTCATGGTGTATCATTTCACATATGATTGATGTTGTTGAGCATAATGCCAACTTTTATATTTTGTATGCGTTGTTCAGCATTACCCCCCCCCCTTTTTTGTATGCGTTGTTCAGCATTACCCCCCCCCCTTTTTTTTTTTAGGTATTCGTTGATATTTATTCGACAATAATTTGTAAAGAGGAGTGGCGTAGCATGCAAAATCTTACAATACAAGGCGTGTCTCTGGATTATTCGCTACATACAAATTCGATTCGAACTGGAAACCTCATTTCTTCCTCTCAATTCTATTAGGAACGATAGCAGATCAGGAGTACCAGTTTCAGGAGGCCATCGTCAATGCCGAATGGGTATGTCTCAATCTTCCATCTATTTAGTATAAATATCGACAAGACCAGTATATACCATGTAACTTTTCGGCAACCTTTATTC
The DNA here is from genome assembly GCA_036873755.1 of Hanleya hanleyi. Lineage (NCBI taxonomy): Eukaryota > Metazoa > Mollusca > Polyplacophora > Lepidopleurida > Hanleyidae > Hanleya > Hanleya hanleyi. Next base: position 19,303 of record JAVTVY010000636.1, read on the forward strand.
AAGAATTAGATCATATGGATTACGCAAATTTTGAGAAAATTTCAGACGGACTGGAAAAGGTGAGAAGGTTTGCTCGGTTGTGACTGGATATAAAGTCAGAGAGGTGAAGCAACATGCTCGCCAGCTTGTAAAAGTTGCGCACCTCTCTGTTTATCCATGTTTCATATCTTTTCCTGCGCAACAATATTGCAAATAGTTGATTTGTATAGACTGGCACTAATTAATATTAACACCTTTTTACTGGCAATGTGTCGTGACACTGCCTATTAATTAAGGGTTAAAATTAATTTAATTCCGACTCGGTTGATTTGAATAATAAGAAAATTATATATCTATTGCAATCTTCTCACCTTCGAGGCCTTATATTAAAAAAACAACAACAAAAAACAACAAATCATTAGCTAATGTGTAAAAAGTGTCGCGCCGATACTCCGACTGAACAATTAGAAAGAATCAGTATGTAGGTATATAGCTCTAGGACATGCTAATGAATGGCATAGATAAAAAAAACCCCGAGGCAATTCATTGGCCCTCACCCTAAAACACCAGCCTGAAATCCATGTAGTCTCCACGTATTTCAATCCAGGAGGTGGCCTGGTAATCAGTAATATTTCCTGATCCATGGATAGCTATCCAAAGTTTAAGGAATGTTAAGATAAGATAAGATAAGATCATTTATTTGTCATGCCTATGTTAGTGTGATAGTTTATACTGGATATTATATAACACGTATAAGGAGCAATTCGATATACGATTTTGGAGAAGACTTTATTATTTATACCACAAGGCAGCCAGACGTTCCAAATTAAGTTTCTGCAATTAAAAACATAAAATAAAAATCTTATTGAGTAATTGTAGGGGTCTGGTCGATAGCAAGAACAGGAGAGATATGCTGCATCTGATGCGCACAAGGGGCTTCAATATCTGTTATCTTCAAGACACCCATTGTACCTCGCGAAATTGAATCTATCGTTAAAGCAGAATGGGGGGTTATCATGTTTATTTTTCATCTAATACAAGTAATGCCATGGAAGTGGCGATATTGCTCCAAGATAATACAAGTAATGCCATGGAAGTGGCGATATTGCTCCAAGATAATACAAGTAATGCCATGGAAGTGGCGATATTGCTCCGAGATAATACAAGTAATGCCATAGAAGTGGCGATATTGCTCCAAGATAATACAAGTAATGCCATAGAAGTGGCGATATTGCTCCAAGATAATACAAGTAATGCCATGGAAGTGGCGATATTGCTCCAAGATAATACAAGTAATGCCATAGAAGTGGCGATATTGCTCCAAGATAATACAAGTTATGCCATGGAAGTGGCGATATTGCGCCAAGATAATACAAGTAATGCCATGGAAGTGGCGATATTGCTCCAAGATAATACAAGTAATGCCATGGAAGTGGCGATATTGCTCCAAGATAATACAAGTAATGCCATAGAAGTGGCGATATTTCTCCAAGATAATACAAGTAATGCCATGGAAGAGGCGATATTGCTCCAAGATAATACAAGTAATGCCATGGAAGTGGCGATATTGCTCCAAGATAATACAAGTAATGCCATAGAAGTGGCGATATTGCTCCAAGATAATACAAGTAATGCCATGGAAGAGGCGATATTGCTCCAAGATAATACAAGTAATGCCATGGAAGTGGCGATAGTGGCGATATTTCTCCAAGATAATACAAGTAATGCCATGGAAGAGGCGATATTGCTCCAAGATAATACAAGTAATGCCATGGAAGTGGCGATATTGCTCCAAGATAATACAAGTAATGCCATAGAAGTGGCGATATTGCTCCAAGATAATACAAGTAATGCCATGGAAGAGGCGATATTGCTCCAAGATAATACAAGTAATGCCATGGAAGTGGCGATATTGCTCCAAGATAACTTCGATTTCAAAGTTAAACAGGTAAAAACAGATACGAACGGAAATTTCCTAGCATTAGATTTAACAATTGAAGAAGTTGGCCTTACACTAACAAATATTTATGGGCCAAATAAGGACGACCCAGTACGGCTATTTCGGATTTTGGAAATGAACATTTTATTATAACCGGAGATTGGAATCTTGTATTAAATCCTGAAATTGATACCCAAATTAACAATCCAGAAGCTAGAAGGAAAGTTCTGGACATTATTGAGTCAGAAGATGCAGCAGATCTCTTCCGTGTTCTACATGGTGATAAAAGGGTGTATTCATGGAGACAAAAGACACCATTTAAACAAGCCAGGTTAGATTTTTTTCTGTCAAATCAAGAACTTCTAATTTATTTTGGATGACGTTAGTTAAACCTGCTTATCGGTCAGACCACTCAATGGTAGTACTCGAGTGTAAATTTACAGACTTTGAGAGAGGCAGAGGGCTGTGGAAATTTAACAATTCCCTTTTAAGGGATAAAGAATGTCACAAAGGTGAAAGATACGGATTTGCGAATAATTAAACAATACTTCATTGAAGACATCCCGCATCAACGTCGAGTATAAGTCCTTGACACTTAGCGTTAACAGTCAATTGTTTTTTGAAACACTTCTTGTGGAAATAAGAGGAGAAACTATACAGTTCTCGGCTAGAAAAAAAAGAAAAGAAAAAGTAAAATTAGAGAATGAACTTAATGAAAAAATAGAGAAATTGGAAAACCGTCTACACCAAACGTCCGACACAGAATAAATAAACGAAATCGAACGCGTGAATTGCGAACTAGAAAATCTTAGAAAAGAGAAACTAGACGGTGTAATGGCTAGATCCCGTGCAAGATGGTTAGCGGACGGAGAAAAACCGACCCAATATTTTTGCAGCCTAGAAAAAAGAAATTTTACAAACAACATTATTCTACGAATACAAACTGAAATCCACGCAGTCTCGGACCAGCGGGAAATCTTGAACGAAATAAGAACATTTTTCAGCCTCAAAAATCAGTCTCAAGCTCTCCAACCAAGAATCGGAAACTCTAGAAGGACCCCCCTTGAAATTCTTACCGCTTTGAAGAAAATGAAAAATAACAAAAGTTCCGGAACGGATGGATTTACTTGTGATTTTTTTAAGTTCTTTTGGGTGGACATTGGTTTTATCTTATTAAACAATATAAATTTTGGCTACGAAAAAGGGGAATTTTCTATAACACAGCGGCAGGGCCTAATAACTTGTCTGCCAAAGGGAAATAAGCCGAGACAATTTTTAAAGAATTGGCGGCCAATAACGCTTTTGAACGTTCAATTTAAGCTGGCGTCAGCCTGCATAGCAGGAAGAATAAAAACATATCTAGACAAAATCATACACCAAGATCAAAATGGTTTTATTAGTGGACGCTTCGTAGGCGACAACATTAGGCTGGTCTACGATATTTTAGATTTTACAAAGGGTACGCAGGTTCCTGGTTAATTGATTTTGAAAAAGCTTTTGACACAATATCGTGGACCTATTTGCAGCAAACTCTGAACTTTCTAATTTTGGCCCCTCAATTTCTCGATGGGTGGACAATTCTATAGAAATATATTTTCTTTCATACAGCAGTCTGGCTTTTTATCAGACCATGTTCGAGTTGGACGAGGTTGCCGACAAGGCGATCCTCTCTCGCCGTATTTATTCATTCTGTGTGCGGAAATATTAGCAGTCCTTATCCGCGAGAATTAGGAAATAAAGGGAATCAAAATCGGGGAGGTAGAATATAAAATTTCACAGTTTGCGGACGATACAACTATATTTCTAGATGGATCCGATACCTCTCTTGAAGCCTGTTTAGAAACGCTTGAACTGTCGGGCCTGAAAGTAAATAAGGACAAAACAAAAATATTCTGTTTAGAGGGAAAGAAAAAATCATCAGACAAATCAGATTTACAATATAATTTAGACTGGTCACAAAAAGCATTTGATTTGTTGGGAGTTACTTTTACGTTAGGTATGGAGGATATGGTAGATATAAACTATGGCGATAAAATAAAGGAAATCAAGCAACTTTTAAATAACTGGTTGGAAAGATCCCTAACCGTCCTCGGTAGAGTGACAATGATAAAATCACTAGCAATCCCAAAACTAAATCATTTATGATGAGTCAACTACAATCATTGTTATATCAATTTATATGGGGTGGGAACGACAAAATAAAACGGATACAACTTTGTTAAGATTACTATAAGGGAGGGGTGAAAATGGTAGACTTTGATGAATTTGCCAGATCGATCAAAATCACCTGTTTTCGACGAATTATAAAAAAGATCTAATCCCAGCAAAAATATATTATATCATACTTTAAACATTGCCTACGGTTTGGAGCAATGTGGATCAAAACATCTAGAAAAACTAGGTAAACATTTAAATAACCCTTTTTGGAAAGATACATTATCTACATGGAGCAGCTTTATGAAACAAATTGAAATAAAAAATCTGGAGGATGCAATGTCAGAGGTCATTTGGTTTAACGACCACATCACTGTGATGAACACAACCAGTGCTCAACAAAAAATGGTACCAACATGGAATCAGGTTCATAAATGACCTTTTCGACATAGATGGGAATTTTTATTCAAAAGAAAAACTAGAACAAATTTATGATCTAAAAACAAACTTCCTAGAATATGGAAGGATCCGAAATATAGTGAAACTGTTTTAAAGACCTTTCGGACCCATACATTCAAAATTACCTAACCCTATTAAGCCATTATCCATCCAAATTCTTACTAAATTCGAAAAAGGAACACTGGTGACCGCGAAAAAACTAGTGAAAAAAAGTGGGAAACAATTTTGACTTTTAAGCCTGAAGAATGGAAAAAAATACATATAACACCTTTCAATGTACTACAGATACGAATTTGAGGTGGTCCCAATACCGAATTATAAATAGAATCCTTGCCACCACCTATTTCCTGCACATAATTCGTGTAATAGACTCGGAAATGTGTGATTTTCGTAAAGAAGATAGAGAAACTATCAGCCATATATTTTTTTATTGTAATGTGTCAGCACAATTTTGGAGAGATTTATTTTCATGGATTGCCGATACTGTACCAAATTTAGAGATCACAAATGTAACAAAAAAACTTATTCTATTTGGAACATACTACAATGATAAAGTGTTCAATACTCTCCTTTTGTTGGTAAAACGTTACCTGTACCAGTGTAAGTTACCTGTACCAGTGTAAGTTACCTGTACCAGTGTAAGTTACCTGTACCAGTGTAAGTTATCTGTACCAGTGTAAGTTACCAAACAGTGTAAGTTACCTGTACCAGTGTAAGTTACCTGTACCAGTGTAAGTTACCGGTACCAAACAGTGTAAGTTACCTGTACCAGTGTAAATTACCTTTACCAGTGTAAGTTACCTGTACCAAACAGTGTAAGTTACCTGTACCAGTGTAAGTTACCTGTACCAAACAGTGTAAGTTACCTGTACCAGTGTAAGTTACCTGTACCAGTGTAAGTTGAAGGGGAATATTCCCAGAATCAATCCTTTTAAATCTGTACTATACAAATACTACGAAACTGAAATGATGTCATTCTTAAAATGACACGTCCACAAGGTGGTCGTTTTGGAGTACCCTGATAACTTAAATATTCAACCTGCTTGCTGTGATATTTCTCGTCAAAAAGCTGCTTCTTTTTTTCTAGATTAAAAAAGTTTTTTTTCCACTATCACACAGTGAAATTACTTATAACTACATGTATCATTAATATGTCCAAGGGTCCATTGTTGGTTGTTTTCGTATATGTGACTTCTTTGTGATTGTATTGTGTTTCTTGATGCTCTATGAACATGAATAAATATTTATAAAAAAAGATCATTTATTTTGAGTCGGTTTGATAAATACAAAACAAAGAACGTTAGCTCGCGAGGAGCTATTGTCATCGACTATGTGCAATATTAATAGTGCTAGTGCAAAAAATACATGACATATTAAATATAAACGCGTAATAAAATTGTAAAAATTAGTCCATATAATTGAAATAATATATTTTTTTCTTAAAAGCTTAAAAAAAAATATTATGATAATTTTTCTTTTTGTGTATAAGTATATATATATTAGATAATAACTTTACTTTATCATATGACAAACTTAAATTCATTCATTCTAGTTCTCTCACTGCTCGCACAAACCCTATCACACTGACGCATGCAAAAAAAAAAAAGATAATATGCATGCATTTCTCGTAGAAATAATTAATAATAAACAGCGGAACATACTAAAAATGAATGTGATGAAATGAGAGGTATCGACAGTCCTTATTTTACAAAACAAAAATGAACCTATTCAACTCATTTCTTGAAGCAACTTAGGGGATTGTTTGATATCATCAGGTAAACTGTTCCATAATTTGGAACCGATATAACTCACAGGCGACAGTCCAAATCTGGTTGTTCTTACTATAGGAATTTCAAGAGTAAGAACACCTCGTAAGTTATAATCACATTTTTTTTATTTTGAATAGTTCTTGTGTGTATGTCGGAAATGTCCATGTATTGCTTTGTATACTTCAGTCGCTAACAGTCTTTTTCGTATGTGTTCTAAACTAGACATGTCAGCGCGTTCTAATAATGATTCATGCGAACAATTAAAATCCATGAAAACCGAGCGAAGGCGTCGCTCTAAAAGTTTATCAAGTCTGTTAATGTCATAGAGTTTAGTCGGATACCACACTAAAGGGCAATAATCAAATACGGAACGCACATAACAACGCAACGTCGTCAATTTAACGTTCACGTTGAGAACTAGGCATAACCTTTGTAAAGCATTTAATTGTCGGCTTGCTTGTAAACACACTTGATCAATATGTGCAGAAATTTTTCAAATCCCTATCCACATGAATACCAAGCAGTTTAACACAATGGTCTGCTGCGATAGCAGTCCCTGCAATATGCATTTTAACTTCTTCAGTTGATCCTGGTGTGATTAACTGAAACTTTGCAGTGTTCACTTGCATTTTATTTTCAGCAAACCACTTGATACAAACGTCGCTTGAAGCAGATAAACTCTGAACGGCATCTCGAAGCAATTTCTTTACAGCACTTAACGTATTGTCATCGGCGTAGTTCAACAGTGATGAAGTTTCAATGAACCACGCAAGGTCATTCACAAAGAAGTTGAACAGAACGGGTCCCAAAACTGAACCCTGGAGAACGCCTTCAACAATGCGCTGAAATTCACTCACTGTGTCTCCTACTTTTACTCGTTGCTTTCTCTGTCTTAAATATGGACTGAGATTAATTTTCCTTTACTCGAGTAAGGAGTTTCCGAACATGCCTGAATGATCCTGAATTTCAGGCTGAGATCTTTGAGAATGGGTCATGGATACATTACAGTTTTCAAGAGGGTATGATACTAGTGACATTAAAAAAGCAACATACTGATGAAAAAATAATATGTATTTTATATTTTCTATTACACTAGCCCTGGCAATAATGCATATATTGTTACATTCCGTAACTTGTGCCTAATTTCTCTTAACCTTTGGGCTACGGGCCGAACCTGACGAATATTTTCATGATGTTCATATATATAATGACATAGACAAAACTAATGGTACGGGTTTGACGAAATCCTTGCCGGCATCACTGAAAACTGTTAAGCTCTTGACGAAATCCTTGCCGGCATTATAGTGACCTGTTGGGATATTGACGAAATACTTGTCGACATCATTATGATCTGTTGGGATATTGACGAAATCCTTGTCGGCATCATTGTGAACTGTTGGGATATTGACGAAATCCTTGTCGGCATCATTGTGAACTGTTGGGATATTGACGAAATCGTTGTCGGCATCATTGTGACCTGTTGGGATATTGACGAAATCATTGTCGACATCATTGAGAACGGCTAAGCTCTTGACGATATCCGCTTGCCGACATCATTGAGAACTGTTGAGCTCTTGACAATATCCTTGCCGGCATCATTGTGAACTGTTGAGCTCTTGACAATATCCTTGCCGACATCATTGTGAACTGATGAGCTCTTGACAATATCCTTGTCGGCATCATTGTGAACTGTTGGGATATTGGTGAAATCCTTGTCGACATCATTGTGACCTGTTGGGATATTGACGAAATCCTTGTCGGCATCATTGTGAACTGTTGGGATATTGACGAAATCCTTGTCGGCATCATTGTGAACTGTTGGGATATTGATGAAATCCTTGTCGGCATCATTGTGAACTGTTGGGATATTGACGAAATCCTCGTCGGCATCATTGTGACCTGTTGGGATATTGACGAAATCATTGTCGACATCATTGAGAACGGCTAAGCTCTTGACGATATCCGCTTGCCGACATCATTGAGAACTGTCGAGCTCTTGACAATATCCTTGCCGGCATCATTGTGAACTGATGAGCTCTTGACAATATCCTTGTCGGCATCATTGTGAACTGTTGAGCTCTTGACTATATCTTTGCCGGCATCATTGTGAACTGTTGAGCTCTTGACGATATCCTTGCCGGCATCATTTTGAACTGTTGGGATATTGGCGAAATCCTTGTCGACATCATTGTGACCTGTTGGGATATTGACGAAATCCTTGTCGACATCATTGTGACCTGTTGGGATATTGACGAAATCCTTGTCGACATCATTGTGACCTGTTGGGATATTGACGAAATCCTTGTCGGCATCATTGTGAACTGTTGGGATATTGACGAAATCCTTGTCGACATCATTGTGACCTGTTGGGATATTGACGAAATCCTTGTCGACATCATTGTGACCTGTTGGGATATTGACGAAATCCTTGTCGGCATCATTGTGAACTGTTGGGATATTGACGAAATCCTTGTCGGCATCATTGTGAACTGTTGGGATATTGACGAAATCGTTGTCGGCATCATTGTGACCTGTTGGGATATTGACGAAATCATTGTCGACATCATTGAGAACGGCTAAGCTCTTGACGATATCCGCTTGCCGACATCATTGAGAACTGTTGAGCTCTTGACAATATCCTTGCCGGCATCATTGTGAACTGTTGAGCTCTTGACAATATCCTTGCCGACATCATTGTGAACTGATGAGCTCTTGACAATATCCTTGTCGGCATCATTGTGAACTGTTGGGATATTGGTGAAATCCTTGTCGACATCATTGTGACCTGTTGGGATATTGACGAAATCCTTGTCGGCATCATTGTGAACTGTTGGGATATTGACGAAATCCTTGTCGGCATCATTGTGAACTGTTGGGATATTGACGAAATCCTTGTCGGCATCATTGTGAACTGTTGGGATATTGACGAAATCCTTGTCGGCATCATTGTGACCTGTTGGGATATTGACGAAATCATTGTCGACATCATTGAGAACGGCTAAGCTCTTGACGATATCCGCTTGCCGACATCATTGAGAACTGTCGAGCTCTTGAACAATATCCTTGCCGACATCATTGTGAACTGATGAGCTCTTGACAATATCCTTGTCGGCATCATTGTGAACTGTTGGGATATTGGTGAAATCCTTGTCGACATCATTGTGACCTGTTGGGATATTGACGAAATCCTTGTCGACATCATTGTGACCTGTTGGGATATTGACGAAATCTTTGTCGGCATCATTGTGAACTGTTGAGCTCTTCACAATATCCTTGCCTGTATCATTGTGAACTGATGAGCTCTTGACGAAATCCTTGTCGGCATCATTGTGAACTGTTGAGCTCTTGACAATATCCTTGCCGACATCATTGTGAACTGTTGAGCTCTTGACGATATCCTTGCCGACATCATTGTGAACTGATGAGCTCTTGACAATATCCTTGTCGGCATCATTGTGAACTGTTGAGCTCTTGACTATATCTTTGCCGGCATCATTGTGAACTGTTGAGCTCTTGACGATATCCTTGCCGGCATCATTTTGAACTGTTGGGATATTGGCGAAATCCTTGTCGACATCATTGTGACCTGTTGGGATATTGACGAAATCCTTGTCGACATCATTGTGACCTGTTGGGATATTGACGAAATCTTTGTCGGCATCATTGTGAACTGTTGAGCTCTTCACAATATCCTTGCCTGTATCATTGTGAACTGATGAGCTCTTGACGAAATCCTTGTCGGCATCATTGTGAACTGTTGAGCTCTTGACAATATCCTTGCCGACATCATTGTGAACTGTTGAGCTCTTGACGATATCCTTGCCGACATCATTGTGAACTGATGAGCTCTTGACAATATCCTTGTCGGCATCATTGTGAACTGTTGAGCTCTTGACTATATCTTTGCCGGCATCATTGTGAACTGTTGAGCTCTTGACAATATCCTTGCCGACATCATTGTGAACTGTTGAGCTCTTGACAATATCCTTGCCGACATCATTGTGAACTGTTGAGCTCTTGACGATATCCTTGCCGACATCATTGTGAACTGTTGAGCTCTTGACAATATCCTTGCCGACATCATTGTGAACTGATGAGCTCTTGACAATATCCTTGCCGACATCATTGTGAACTGTTGAGCTCTTGACTATATCCTTGCCGGCATCATTGTGAACTGTTGAGCTCTTGACAATATCCTTGCCGACATCATTGTGAACTGTTGAGCTCTTGACGATATCCTTGCCGGCATCATTGTGAACTGTTGAGCTCTTGACGATATCCTTGCCGGCATCATTGTGAACTGTTGAGCTCTTGACGATATCCTTGTCGGCATCATTGTGAACTGTTGAGCTCTTGACAATATCCTTGCCGGCATCATTGTGAACTGATGAGCTCTTGACAATATCCTTGCCGACATCATTGTGAACTGTTGAGCTCTTGACTATATCCTTGCCGGCATCATTGTGAACTGTTGAGCTCTTGACAATATCCTTGCCGACATCATTGTGAACTGATGAGCTCTTGACTATATCCTTGCCGACATCATTGTGAACTGTTGAGCTCTTGACGATATCCTTGCCGGCATCATTGTGAACTGTTGAGCTCTTGACAATATCCTTGCCGGCATCATTGTGAACTGTTGAGCTCTTGACTATATCCTTGCCGACATCATTGTGAACTGTTGAGCTCTTGACGAAATCCTTGTCGGCATCATTGTGAACTGTTGAGCTCTTGACAATATCCTTGCCGGCATCATTGTGAACCGTTGGGATATTGGCGAAATCCTTGTCGACATCATTGTGACCTGTTGGGATATTGACGAAATCCTTGTCGACATCATTGTGAACTGTTGAGCTCTTGACGATATCCTTGCCGGCATCATTGTGAACTGTTGAGCTCTTGACAATATCCTTGCCGGCATCATTGTGAACCGTTGGGATATTGGCGAAATCCTTGTCGACATCATTGTGACCTGTTGGGATATTGACGAAATCCTTGTCGACATCATTGTGACCTGTTGGGATATTGACGAAATCCTTGTCGGCATCATTGTGAACTGTTGAGCTCTTGACAATATCCTTGCCTGTATCATTGTGAACTGATGAGCTCTTGACGATATCCTTGCCGGCATCATTGTGAACTGTTGGGATATTGGCGAAATCCTTGTCGACATCATTGTGACCTGTTGGGATATTGACGAAATCCTTGTCGACATCATTGTGACCTGTTGGGATATTGACGAAATCCTTGTCGACATCATTGTGACCTGTTGGGATATTGACGAAATCCTTGTTGGCATCATTGTGACCTGTTGGGATATTGACGAAATCATTGTCGACATCATTGAGAACGGCTAAGCTCTTGACGATATCCACTTGCCGACATCATTGAGAACTGTCGAGCTCTTGACAATATCCTTGCCGGCATCATTGTGAACTGTTGAGCTCTTGACAATATCCTTGCCGACATCATTGTGAACTGTTGAGCTCTTGACAATATCCTTGTCGGCATCATTGTGAACTGTTGAGCTCTTGACGATATCCTTGCCGGCATCATTGTGAACTGTTGAGCTCTTGACGATATCCTTGTCGGCATCATTGTGAACTGTTGAGCTCTTGACGATATCCTTGCCGGCATCATTGTGAACCGTTGAGCTCTTGACGATATACTCCTCTATGCCCTCTAGCGTTTTTATTCCCGCAAGTTAATTTATGAATTCGTCGAAATATGCAAATCTCTTTTTACACACATACTTATTTGTATACTTCTATTCTGTATTTTAACATATGATGCTTGAACTGGTGAATAAATTAAATTGAATTGGATCTTTTGAGGAGATTTTGGTATTAATAGTGTCTTATGAACAAGGTCATGATAATCGTTTTGGATGTGGCTGGCTACTAAATGTGGGATTTCATGCCCATGTTTTTGAGAAAAAGCTCAATTGGAACTGCGAGCAGCGGCTAGGTCTACACAGTTGCTATGTTTGGGGTATTTTTATATGTTTCTGGACTTCCGTACCCATTATGTTCGCTTCACTACGTCAAGTAACATATATATAGTCGTTTTTACCTTCGAATTCCGACTTTTTAAATTTGAATAATTTTGGTTGGCCAGAGGTGGCCACTTCAATTTGACCAATCACCTATTCGCGAAGTCATTTTAGGCCCATTCTCATAGCTGGTGCATTCAAGCCATTCGGTTTGGTAGTATCAGAGGTGAAGAACTGTAAGTAGTTAAACTGAATCCAAGATGGCCCCCAAATCATTCAGCCAATCAAGTATTTTGCCTTCAGCGCAACAGACCATGGCCTTCCCAATAAATTGCAGCAACCTAGAAATCTGTAACTATCAGAGTTCAAGAGATTTCCCCCTTACAAAATTTGTGAAGTTTTCCACAAAATTAAAAATGCCGTCCAAACCACATTTTTGCATATTCGTGATCGTCATATGATATAGCATATATTTCGTAACTTTTCCCGTCCAAATCCGTTACTTGAAAATCCGACCATTTTGATTGGTCAATGACAGCCATTTTGAATTGATCAATCAACTAATCAGAACCAATACTTGTAACGTTCAGTCTTCAGACAACTGAGCTGACGTGACGTCACAATCAAGGAAAGATGAGCGATGACGGTTTGCATATCTGAATTCAACTGGACTAGGGGTGATAATTTTTGAAACACAAAAAAATTAAAAGTTAACCAAGCGAAGTACATGTAGATAGACTGATATTTCTATCATTACTCAACATATATATAATATATAAAGGAGAATATAAAAACTTGCATTTCATCTTTGAAACCTTTTATTCCACTTTTTCGGGACCCGCAATAACTACACATTTCGTATTTTTTCCCAGAAAATATAGCGCGATAACTCTGGAATATACTGATGTTTTCCTTGTAGAGGTTATTTGTCCGAGATATATAAATTGGAGCGACATGCAAGAGGTGGGAAAAATTGACGACGCCTGGCTACTAAAGAGCAACCATATGACTCAACAGGAAAGCTTCCTTCGGCACCTCACATTCAGACCAATCAATACGGTGGATTCTCGGACGTAGCCTTAGTATCTCAGCCGCGCTTTTATTGCAGCTGTTCATGTGGAGACTAGGAAGTATCCACACGGTCCCTAGCACCGGCTTAAGCGGAATTAGATACGCTATCTCGGGAGCTGTGATGACAGATGAGCTCAAAGCAATAACTCTAGGGTGAGCATCGATGACGTCTGATGGAGTAAACGCCTCAACATAGGGTAAATCTAGTAAATGCAAGAATACCAAGAAGAAATAACCCGTAATGCCCGACGTCGTACGGCTTAAATTGCCGACATATATAAAACATGGGCGTTATGTATAGAGACCACACACTACATTTTTTAAAACTATCTTGGTTGTCCATCTTGATGTCGCGACCATAATCGGGATAAACCGCAAGTTGCAAGTAGGAAACCCAGCACCAAAGATCCTGCACGCAAAACAGTATCCTATTCTGGCGTTTTCAGCAATCACTCAACTTATCTCTGCAGACCATGTTGGTCTATCTAATGTCGAGTTTGTCGTCTATATGAAGAACAACTGTTAGAAGAAAAGGTACCCGGTGTACCGGGTCACCATCGTCGAGCCAGAATTTTGTTGTGAGATCCAACATCATCCACACTGAGATCGATGAGTTCGATTTAAATTTTTAATTACATTGCTGAAGCTCCAGACCAGCTTAAAATGGTCCTGGTAATATAAGACGATATTTGACCGGACACCTGTAGGGTGGGTGGGGTGGGGGCATGACGACGGGTAAATACTGAACCTGGTATCTGAAGCCTCTACTCATGTGGGTTCGAGTACCATCCGAAGCAATCTTTGATATCTCGTTACTGATCCTCCTGTACCAGTTACTAACCTCCTGTACCAGTTACTAACCTCCTGTACCAGTTACTGATCCTCCTGTACCAGTTACTAACCTCCTGTACCAGTTACTAACCTCCTGTAGCAGTTACTAACCTCCTGTACCAGTTACTAACCTCCTGTGATTTAACTCCTGTAGGGATTGCAACACTCTGTACCAGTTACTAACCTCCTGTACCAGTTACTGATCCTCCCGTACCAGTTACTAACCTCCTGTGCCAGTTACTAACCTCCTGTATCAGTTACTAACCTCCTGTACCAGTTACTGATCCTCCTGTACCAGTTACTTACCTCCTGCACCAGTTACCAACCTCCTGTACCAGTTACTGATCCTCCTGTACCAGTTACTGATCCTCCTGTACCAGTTACTAATCTCCTATACCAGTTACTTATCCAAGAGTTGCTAACCTCCTGTACAAGTTACTTATGTAAGATATGATAACCTCCTGTGTCAGTTACTTATCCAAGAGCGGATAACCTCCTGTGTCAGTTACTTATCCAAGAGTTGATCACCTCTATATACCAGTTCTGTTTTGGCGTTCTCATTATTTGAGGATATGGAGATCGGCCAAAGACTCATAATAAATGCCACACGTTGCGCTAAATGATTATCTTTGGAAACTTTTGCTTTTTATTTCAGTGAATTGTGATTAGAATCAATATGGGGCTAATTTTCCTTACTCTGATAGCGGTTCTGCCATTATTCGTCGGTGCCCAAGGCCCTGAACGTGAGTAAGATTATGATCGTAGCAGTATTTACTTATTTACTCAACTTGTACTACCTTTTCGATGTACAATAACCGTATCTTGTCATTATTTCGTAATGTTTTCCTCAAATTGAAACAGGCTATATTGTAAGGAATTTTCTTGAGTCATGGTGCAAGCGTATTTGGCGTTATGTTTCTTCCGTCACTATGTACTTATGCTTTGAAAACTATACTTTTTTGTAGCATGTTCCTATGCAGCCCATGTCGTTGTTGTTCTTGACACCTCGGACACTAATCTGGCTACAACCTCTCGACTAGGCGCCACAAAGAGGGCAATTAAGGATCTATTCAACATTCATGATTTTGGCCCACAAGCAGACCAATCTCGAATCGGGCTGTGTACTTACGGTACCACCTTTGAAGAACCTTTGGTACTGAACAACGACGCACATCAGTCTAGTGCGGCGGTCGAAAATATTGTAGGCGACGTCGTAGACGATGGCTTTGACTTTCTCGTCACCGGATTTACGCCCGTCCGGGGTTTTGCCAGAATTGCCAATGGTATAGATTGTTCTCGGGCAGCATTCCAAACAGCAGCAGGCAAACTGGAACCTGGACAAGAAAAGATTATGGTGCTAGTGGTATTAGCTAACGATATCTTCCAGTCGGATCGGACACAAGCTGCTGTGGACGCTGCTAAAGCGGAAGGCATTTTCGTCAGCGTTATCACAGTGGGTCCGAACTTCGTCAACAAACAGATGGTGCTAGATTATTCCTCTAGTTCAGCTGCTGTTGCCGAATTTACTACATTCGGCAATTTCGAGGCTGATGCGGCTCTGGTTGTGGATCGGCCAAGATCATTTGAAGCCTTTTGTCCATGTATGTATTACTTTTGCACTAAGCTGCCCAGCTTTACTAGGAATATAATAATATAGCTCTGTTATTAACCTTGGTCGACCAGATCACCGTTTCTCTGAAATGGCCTTCACTATATATCGATAATTATACAACTTGAATTCGAATCTATACAGTAGGTTGAGCATGCAAGCATATACCCACATTCTGTAATTATTAATGAAAATGATCATTGCCATTACTTTCGATAATAGAAATATAAGTTGTTTTTTGCTTTATGGTAAACACTCTCTTTATATCTCTATGCAGCTGAATTGATTACAACCACAACAACAACAACGACAACAACGACTACGACGACGACGACAACAACAACAACTACAACAACCACTACAACCACTACTCCGGCGCCAGCAGTTCCAGGTCTTCCATGCGACGACTGTATCATAGTTAATGGTATTGGATACGCTGCAGACGATTCATGCTGGTTCTACTGGCAATGTATCATGCAGGAGGATGGCACATGGCTACAGTTGCGTAGGAAGACTGCAGCTGGAACTTTCTGGGATCAGAACATCATCTCTCAACAAGATGCCGCTTTGGCTGTGTGTGCAAACGGTAAGGCCTTACCCCTTTTCATCAAATAGTTCAGATGAAAGGTATGACGTTTTCCCGAGAAAATTTCTTCCTGCTGTTACGTGTGTGGACCTAAACATTAATTTCATCAATTCGTCACGAAAAGCTATGTTACATATGGAGAAAGTATCGAAAATCCATCTGTAGTAAAAAGTCACAGTTCAAAGTGACATCGTCGACGGACGTAAAAATTTGGCCTTTGTCAGCTTTTGGATTTTCGCATACATTTCAGTAGGGCTTTCTAATATATAGACAATTTGACACATACACATTTAACCGGCAAATATAGTGATATTGAAAAGGTTGCATTAGTTTTGGTTGAACATATATTAAAAGCCTATTACTATCATGTATACGAAAATGTCTAAAACATGCTAAAAATTAAAATGATAAAAGTCCATTTCGGCGTTGGTCGACGCTGTCTTGTGTGACTTTGGAATGCGACCTTTCAGAGTACACAACTTGGATATTCCCTGTGTATGAATCACCATCACAGCTCTTTGTGGAGAAATCAATTTTGGGTCCACAAACATCAGGACGATATTTTCGCGGATAAACGCCACACTTTCTTCATCGTAAAACAATCTACTGCGTATTTCGAACTACAGTCAAATTGAAATTAAATCAATTTCTTTGCAGATAGCCGATTTTGCTATCAATTCCTGTTAAAACGAACTCAATTGGTGATCCAAAATAGTTTTGTGGAATTTTAAATCGTTCATTCGAGTTACTGTAGATATATTATAGAATGAAATGACAATATAACATGGCAAACAATTTAAAATGTTGACTAACTGAACATTTCACGGGGGTGGGGTGGGCTGGGGTGGGAACGTTGCACATATTAACAGCCCGAGACAATTGGAAC
>JAVTVY010000637.1:0-33839 GCA_036873755.1 Hanleya hanleyi
AGGTTTCTCATTGGTTTCTATTTGAAGACTACATAGGGCGGTTCCCTTGAAGGCTCCAGTAGCTATTTTTAGAGCAGAATATTGAATGCTGTCTATTCTTTTTAGTTGTGTCTTACATGCTGATTGGTAGGCGATGGACCCGTAATCTATTTTTGACCTAATGAGCGTTTGGTATAATTTCATCAAACTATATTTACTCGCTCCCCAGTTTGTCCCAGACACACACCTCATGAGGTTCAGGTCTTTATTGCATCGAAGAACTAGTTGATCGATGTGGTCTTTCCAGGTGAGTTTTCTGTCAAAGATCATACCAAGATATTTAACACTATTTTTGAATTCAATTTTCTGACCTCCTAGTGTTAGTTTAACGTCAATGTGTTTATTGTTTGAGAATATAATACCCGTTGTTTTGCGAGCGGAAAATTTGAAGCCCCATTTATCCGCCCGGCCGCTAATTGTATCTAGTGTTTTTTGCATTATACCTGTAAGTTTTTTGATGGAACGTGCGGTTTTCCAGAGGGCAGAATCGTCAGCAAATAGGGACTGTTCTACTTCTGGATGTTTCGTGTCAATTTCATCGGCTAGGCCATTGATGAGGATGTTGAAGAGGGTGGGGCTAATGACGCTTCCCTGAGGGGTACCGTTGTCTAGTTGATGGTCGGTGGATAGCGTGTTTCCTAGGCGAACTTTAAAATTTCTGTTGTTTAGGAAGTTTTTTATCCAGTGTTGCATTCTTCCCTTAATCCCAAGTTTGTTTAATTGAATAATTATGCCGTCCTGCCATACAAGGTCAAATGCTTTTTCTATGTCTAGGAAGATACCTAGTGTGTACTGATGTTTGGCATTCCCCTTTTTTATCGAGTGTTGTAATCTGGTTATATGGTCTAATGTACTTCTGTTCTTGCGAAAGCCGCTTTGGGTTTTGTTTAATAAGTTGTTGTTTTCCATATGAAATTCCAGTCTATTCTTTACCATAGTTTCCATTATTTTGCATAGATTTGAAGTGAGAGAAATTGGGCGGTAAGAGTTGCTGTCTGATGGATCTTTACCTGGTTTAGGGATTGGGATAACGATAGATGTTTTCCATTTACTTGGAAATTGTTTGGTCTGCCAGCTGACATTAATTAGTTTCAAAATTAGTTTCTGTGTTTTATTTGGTAGGTGTTTAAGGATCGTGTATCCTAGTTTGTCTTCACCAGGTGAGCTCTCTTTTTTACAGTGTATAGCTTTGCGGTATTCATTAATGTTGAAGTCTGCATTGAGATAGTTTTCAAAATGATCGTCCAAATCGTTTTCTATCGTTGTTTCTTCCTTAATTTTTCTGAATTCTGGTTTCAGGTTGCTATCGCTACTGTTTGAAGCGAAAGATTCGGCGAGGTGTTCTGCCTTTTCTTTGTTCGTTTTTTTAGTTTTGTTTAGTACAGGGACTGTGTTCGTTAACTTTCCTTGTATATTTTTTATTTTGTTCCATACTTTTTTTGAATTGGTTTTGGTATCTATAGTGTTGCAAAAGTCTTCCCAGCATTTTGATTTAGCTTCTTTGACACTTTTTTTCAGCTATGATTTTGAGTTCCTTGTAGTTCGCGTGATCACTTTGGAGCCTACTTTTTTTGAATTTTCTAAGTGCCTTCTTTTTGGCCGCAATATTCTTTGCACACTCTGGGTTCCACCAGGGTACCGGGTTTTTGTTGTGGCGCTGTTGTGATATCGGAATATGTCTTTGTGCTATGTTTAGTAGTGAATTTGTAATGTTTTCATTGAACATTTCTGGATCGGAATTGAATATCTCGTCATGATTTAGGCATTGACAGTCTTTCTGGAAGCTTTTCCAGTCGGCTTTGGAGTACTGAAATTTTGGAGGGGCGTCTGTCCTTTCAGCGTCCGGTTTTATACTAATTTTCGTCAGAATGGCGAAGTGGTCGCTGTCGAGCGTGTCAGGAATCACTTCCCATTCGGATTTAACAGCTAAATCAGGGGAGACAATAGTTAAGTCAATTGCAGATAGTTTACCGGTGTTCATGTCTATTCGCGTCCCGTGGCCATTATTTAAATAGCATAGGTTGTTTTGGTCAAGCCATTTTTCCACTACTTGTCCTTTTTCGTCCGCCTTGATGCAATTGTCGTCCCACATGGGGTTATGACTGTTGTAATCACCGCATATGATGATAGGGGAGTTAAATTTCTTTGTGATGTTGTCCAGTTCTTTTGGGGAGATTTTCTTTAGACTTCCTGGGGCATATAAATTAATGATGTTAATAGGTTTGTTATTGAAGAAGACCTGGATAGCGTGCCATTCGAGATCGTCACTGGTAGGGCTTTTATCTAGTTCGATGTGAATCAGATCCTCTTATTAATATCAGGTTTCCCCCTAGTGCACCTGTAAGTCTGTCTGATCTATACGACTTATATCCGTTTATTGTAAATTTATTTTTTCCTGGCTTCAGAAATGTTTCCTGAACACAAATTATATCTGGGTTGATTTCATTTACTAAGACTTTAAGATTGTCCCCGTTTTTCCCGATGCTTCGGGCATTCCATTGGAGTATTCATAATTGATTTTTATTGAATTTTGTATTAGTTATATCCCTAATTTGGAGACTGATGCATTCGCAAGTGGATTATCTTATGTTGTTATGTTGAGGGCCGGGATAGACTTTTCTTTGGGTGTGGATGTTTTCTTATCGTATTTCGGATTTTTCCCCCAGTTAATGATTTCATCGGAGCTGAACTCCCAATTAAGGAAGTCCTGCGCAATTTTCACTATCATGTCGGTCTTATTAAGCTTGGGTTGCAGGGGGTTAATAACTGAGTTCAACACAATGTTGATAAAGCCCAGCAGGTCTAGCTTGGTTAGGTTCTTTGTCTCTGTTTCTTGTTCATTGTTTTCAGTCTCCATTGTATCGCCTGAGTTTGTGTTCACGGCTGTGACTATTGGCTCAGTTGCCTTTGCTTTGTGTAGAGCGATGGTCATTTGTATACTGATTTTTCTATTCATTCTGGTTTCTTTTACAGCTTCTGCGTAAGAAATCCCTTTGTCTGCTTTAGTAAATTCAACTCTTTTTGCCTCTTTGAAAGCTATTCAACCTTTGTAGGCCGCTGAATGGTTGCCTTTGCAGTTTACACATGTTACTTTCGTTTCAGTACATTCTTCGTAATTATGATTTCCAGAGCATTTCGCACATACAACTTGGGATTTACAAAATCTAGCTATATGACCACCATATTTCTGACAGTTATGGCATCGTTTTGGTGTGTCAAAAAAAGGTTTAACTATAGTGTTACGAAGCCATAGCCGGACAGTTTCCGGTAATTTTGATCCTTTGAATACTAGCATAATGCTTGTCGTTTCCTGTTTGTTCTTTTGCATTCTTTTGGCATATACGACGTTTTGTTTTGAGAGGGTGGGGAGAATGTCTTCTAGTTTGATACTGAGGTCAATTCCATAAATTACTCCTTTGCATTGCTCTCTACGCTGTATGAATTGTTTTACCGAGACAGGTTTATCTGCTAGCAGGTCTAAACGTAGTAATTTCTCGTACTGAGTTTGTGATTTGCAGTGGACTTTCAGATCACCACCCGGCAGTTCAAAGATTTGATGTACGTCACCAGCACATTTTTTTAGATCGTTTGCTACCTTGGCCTTTGGGAATTTGCATGCTCTCAGCTAGGTTAAACTATGGATGATGGCGATAAAATTTGCTAGACTACTAGGCCTTTCGGGTAGGGATCGTTGTTTTTTGGTGGGTGGGGATTTTTCAGTGTTGATTTCTGAGAGCTTCCTTTTAGGTGTTTTTACGGTGGATTGAGAGGCTTCCATTGTTTGATTTGTTTTTGTTTAGATCAGGACTAGTTGTTATTTGGTAAGGAGTGAATTTAGTAGGAAATATTAGTATAGGTGCAAGAATTCAATTCAAAACTTAGCTCTGGCTGGCTGGTTTCTCCCGCTGTTTGTTGTTGTAGTATAGGTAATCCTGTAAAGCCCGGGGAACAAAGACCGCCGAGGAACACAAAGGCTGGGAAAGCTGGGCTGGTTTGGTAGAACACAAAAACACGTCCGTTCACTATGAGCGCTGAACTGTGTGTTTGACTGACATCAATAAATAAATAAGCAGTATATATTCATCCCCAGCGCGTATGACCTACTGATCCAGGAACCCCACCGTGCCTTGAAGCCAACCTTGTTAATTCATCCAGCCATCTCCGCAGGCCTAATCCTGTCATATTAAATATTTCTCACCTGGTATAACACTATTGTTATCATACTGTTGACATTTACTCAAGGAGCTGTATATATATACTGCTTCTTCACAATTCGACTCGAGAATACTACCGCCTAATAAATAGCAGTGTAAATTGACTCCAAAATGCCGTATTGTGCCGCCTACGGTAGTACAAACGAGCAGAAAAAAGGGTGTGGGTTGGATTTTTTTCTCGTTTCCCGTGGAGACCATCCGACATGAATTTTCTAGACTGTTTGCGTGCAGGTGGGCTATCTGATAATGTCACCACCCGTTATGCGAGAAATTGCCCCTTATCTGCGAAAAGTCAGTGAGTCGCAATTTGTTCTTTCCTATCAATTACGCAAGCTGGACGGCATATTCCTACTGGAAATAATTTATTGAACACAGATTTGCCAGAAATAAAAACTAAATATCTTTGTTAGATAATATATAACGTCGTACTTTCAAACTGACCTGATAGTCCGGTAGTCTCTCGCCAGAACATGTCATTCCGTAGCACCCCCGCGTAGATTTTGTTTTGTTTCTTTTTCATGAAGGTCAACATCTCCCGGTCAATTAAATACCTGATGTAGATATTTACAGTGGTGCCTAAGGTTGCTACATGCAATTGTTTGATGCCGAGTGGTTTTGAAAAATTTAAAACCGGAATGAGGTAGGGGTAATTCAGCTTTCATATTTTTATTGCCCCTGCGCTTCGCGATCTGAAACGTACACAAATTTACCTTCGAATAATGACCTTTCAGATAAAACAGTCCAAATTCCACGTTATAGTGACGTCATAAGCTCGAGAAGCCTTTGTCTCATGAGTTTTTGGAAATATTTTCTCCGATTTTCTCTGTTTCGCATGGATTCATATGGATGTTATCCGGTCATGACATCATTAAATCCAAAGAAGGTTAGGGGAGATTACCCTCCCATATCTTCTTTTGTTCGCGGTTTATCATACTGAAATGCTCCACACATTGCTTTTGGATATCGACCTGAAAGATAGAGTAATCAGACTTCCTGTAACTTCTTTAGTTTCATCGCTCTGACGTCATGAATATAGAAATTGTATTTTCCCATTATTTGTGTCTGATTATCGCTCCTTGTTCTGTTTTTCTTTCTTTATTTCTATAAAATGTAACGATTATATATCTGGATAGTGTTTCAAAAGGTTTCATTTGAACCAATTGTCGTACAGAAGTAAATTAATATGATTTTGTGGGTGACAAACTAATAATCTGGCCTGAAATAAAACAGAAAAACAAAACCTGATTGAGAATGTCTCACAAAAATATGGGTTAGTTGTTATTCCTCATGTCTTTTGTCCACTGAAGGCTATATTGTGAAAACTTGGATTATAATGAATTTTGCATGGGTATACGTAAGTTTAATACAATCACAGCAAGGGATGGAGAGGAAAAATTAATTGTAAGGAATAAGAAACGATTTCATTGCTGGAGATTGTCTGTTTGCTCAATCTTGTTTGCAATGAAATATGGGTAGAATCGAAATTGCGACCGTGTTGGGATGGTCTGATATCTCGGTAAACTAAGATGATATAGGGGCCGTGAGGATACTTCATAGTCTGCACATGAATATCTGCAATAGAAGTGCGGCCGAGATACTTAGGCTACGTTCGAGAATCCACCTCAGTCTTGTGTCTGAATGCGAGGTGCCGAGGGAAGCCGAGTCATATGGTGGTCTTTTAGTTGCCAAAACGTCGTCAATTTTCCCCACCTTTCAGCATATCGCTCCAATATATTACCTGTATATGGTAGCTATCTGCTTGTGGACTGTTAGTCCCTGAGGGCCGCCCCCTGTACATAACAACACATATATTAAGGGAAGTGGGAAGAGGTGCCGACATACTGACAGAGCCACATGACTTCACAGTATAGTCTTCCGGTTAACCTATTATAAAGCACATACCAAGAATTTAACGATTCGTGATATGTGTTGTATCTCAGATACGCTTTTGTTGTACCTGTTCATGCGGCAACTTGGATGATATGACCACACGACCCCTAGCACCGGCATAAACGATATTAGATACAAATCTAGAGAGTCATTCTATTTGTCATTCGACAAATCTATTTGTCATTCGGCAAATATGTGTAGGTTTATTATTTTGGCGGGAAATCTAAGCCGTACGACGTCGGGTATTACAGATTAGTTTTTCAAGGTATTCTTGCATTTACCATGTTTACCCCATGTTGAGACATTTACTCCATTAGACGTCCTCGATGCTCATCCATTAACATCAAACGAGTTATTTGTTTGAGCTGATCTGTCATCACAGCGCCCGAGCTAATGTATCTAAATCCGATTAAGCCGGTGCTAGGGGCCGTGTGGATACATTATATTTTTCACACGAACAACTGCAATAACAGCGCGGTTGAGTTACTAAGGCTAAGTCCACCGTATTCGCGTGTCTGAGGTCTGAATGTGAGGTGTCGAGAAAAGCTTGTGAATCATATGGTTGCTTTTTAGCCGCCAGACGTCAGTTGTACCATCTCTTGTATATCGCTCCAATTAATCACATATATATATATATATACATCTCAGTTTGTCGAGACTGGCCTGGTATTTGCAAAAATTGACAGAAGAGGGATACGCAAATAACTGACGGCAAGGTAACACAGCCTTACAATGCAACTGGATTTTAGCTAATGTTTGTTTTTTGGCTCTTTTGGCTGAGGCTGTTCAATCGAATTAAAATTAAATCGTGTCTGCTCCCCCATTTGGATATGTCGCTTGCAGGGTCTAACAGGCTTGCAATAACTCGAGTGACAACCAATCCTGAGAACACTTCATATTGCTTTGAAGGGAACATTAATGATAGAGAATTTTTGATTGGCTCAATCGACTTAGACGCCGCGCTGGCGGGGTGTCTTTTCATGTTTCCGCGGTCCCAACATTGTGGCACCATAATACGTGATAGACATATGGACTGGTCTTTGGTGTAAACGTTAGGGTTAACGGACATTTTGACCCTATCTTCCCTCCCCGACTGCAAGTGCTATTAAATATTCATGGTATCGGCGCTCAGAACACCAAATTTAATTGTAATTCTTAATATTCTATATAGCGACATGTACGATTGGGGAACATTGATAGGATATTAATTTATTAAGATTGGGGGTTATTTGGATATCATGTTTTTTCACATAGTGTTCAAATGAACATCGCATTCAGAGCGTGACTGATACTCTGGACACGACTTGGAATTCACTTGGATAAAGAATAATGATCAGTGATTTCAGAGTTCATGTATCGCACATCATCATGTCTTGCTAACATCATTGAAAACTGCTTTTCTTGTATTTATTTCATACACATTTAAATTGAGGCTAACTTTCATACGTAATAGGTCGTATTATTGCGATTATCGAAGCGGAAATTCTTTATGGACTGCGGCTGATTATTGAACCTTGATATCGAATTTGACACTTGCTAGTGATATAACTATTGTATTGACAAATTTATATTGAAATGTTTGTTTTTGTTTGTCAATATCGCTTAAGCATCACAGTGTAATAGAACGTTCCCATAATGTATATCTAGCTTCAAGAATGGAACCAAAGAAACTGACAAGTATCCATTTTCGAATGAGATATATTTATCGAATTAATTTATATGAACTGAGGTATGTAGACACTGTTAATGTCCAAACGCCCGTTAATGTCCAAATTGGACATTAACACGCAGCGAGTGCGTGTTAATGTCCTAAGTTTGGACATTAACCGCCTCTTATTGTCCTAGGGCAAATTTGGACATTAGCGGTCGACCTGCAACTGATTTTTTTTCAATATGTACAAGTTGCGTCTTAATGTCCTAACAGTCCATAGTCCGTAGTTCGTTTTTTTACTAATTCAATATCTTGTGGTCATATCGATTCCTCGCAGTGTAAAATGGATATATGACCATTGGCTGTAGTCTCACAAAGCGATTTCGCCCTGTCTTGGTGTTTTTTAAATGTTTTCTTGTGTTCATTAACAGTCCATACTCCGTAGTCCGTAGTTCGTTTTTTCGCAATATCTAATTACAAACTTACCAAATGGAACGCTGCATACGTACTTTCAGTTTCTTCAAAACGACGCGCGATCAACACATTTCTTGTAGGTGCGCGCTAAATGGTCTCAATGAAATTTCGGAACAGAGGCGGGACTGTTTTAGGACAATAACAGTCGAAGTGAGACATATCGACCGCTAATGTCCAAAGTTTGGACGATAACTTTCATGCTGGCGTCTTTTTGTCCTACGTGGGACATTAACACGCACTCGTTGTGTGTTAATGTCCAATTTGGACATTAACGGGCGTTTGGACATTAACAGTGTCTACAGAGGTACACATTTTCAATTTCGACTATCCACATTTTTCTTTGACATGGATGTTATACGAATTATGTCTTTGGAGTATACACGTTGGGTGAGCACGGTTGTTGCTTCAATGCATTTTGTCTCATTTCGTGCATCATATTTGAAAATAGTTTGATGGGATCTGCCTTTCGTCTTCTCTCAATAACCCGTTTTCTCTAATTAGATATCGAAACATTGGTGATACTAGAAAAGTTGAATCCATCTTCTTTCTGTATGTCCATAATTTCGACATTATACTGATGGAGTTAACAAATGCAAGCGGCAACTTTATATAGACCCGTTCTTGGTTAATAATTGATCACAAGCTAGATTAATAAATGCAAGCGGCAACTTCATGTAAAGCCGCTCTTGGATAAGAGTTGACCACTAGCAGCTAGTTGATAATCCTTAACCTAAGTCGAGCAGAGTTTAGCATGAGTGAAACATATCAAACACATACCATAATTAAACGTAGCATTAAAAGGGCGGTGAGAAACGAAGCCGGCGTACTGACAAGAAGTCCTATTACCCCACCCACAAATATACTGACTGCAGATTTCTGAAAACATCACAAGAACCAAAAGTGATCCCTGTGATGACTTTTATCTTCATTCCAGAAGTATTGGAAGTTTGATCCCTCGTTTTGCTCAACTAGTATCCAATCACAAAGTGTTAAAAGGCTGAGCTCTCTAGACCCAAGTGTGAAGAAGATATCGAAGCATAATCACCCCTACCCGCATTCCTTTTTTGTTTTTGTGTTAGTCAGAGAGCATTGGGAGAAGGCATCATGCGACCGTACTCATTACCGTAGGCGTCAACACCCCGTTCCAAGTAAGCCATGCATTCGTGGTCTTGAATCCAAAGATCAAGCAAAAGCTATCAGGGTAACAATACACCGTTGAAAAATTATAACAGAAGGTCCAGAAGAAATATACTTCCATGGTGATAATAACGACATAGTGACACCAATATTGAAGATAATCGGAATTGGATTGCTTCGTCTGAATGATCCGTACACAGACTCAATATGTGTTAAATTTCATTGCGTTAGGGTCGGGGACAAATAAAATATTAGAACGTAATCACCCCTACCCCTATTTCGGCTTCACGTATCTCATGCTCTGGTGCCGTTAAACATGGTTATGTTGCATCCATGAAGTGCATATTAGATGGTTACACCAGGTCTAGAATTAACGAAGAGAGGATTATCTTTAAGAAATACAAATCAGGCAGAATGCAAAAAGAGTTTTTCCAACTGTAAAACAAGCCTCATTTGTGAAAAAAATCGAGGAAAAATGTATCCTCCAAGTTATGACGTCATCATGACGTAAAAAACGTAAAAGGCGTAACTTAAATTACGTTATCTAATAGAATATTATTCAGAGGTCAGGTATGGGAAGTCACAGAAAGTTTAGTGCAAGAATAAAAAAGATAAAGGTTCATAAATACCCCTACCCCCATCTTAGAGTTAATTTTGTCTTGTTCAGACAGCGGTGAAGAAATGCATGCTGTGACCTTAGGCACCACCGTAGATGCCTACATCAGGTCTAGAACTGACCAGTAGATGATACTCGTTCATAAACAGTGGTAAAACTAAATCTACGCGGGGGGTGCTACGAAACCCTTATTTAGACCCCTTTTTGCGATTTGGCTACCGGACTATGAACGAAAGAGAAAACTCCAAAATTGGCGTACGTCTCAGTGTTGAAATTTCACCAGCTAGGCCTGAACTAACAAATTATTCCGATCATTTGTCTAAATATTTATTCATTCTATGCATAGGCGGCCTATATATAATGTCCGGCATAGATAATAAATAACATACAAGTATGTGTTTACAAGTCAACCTTGTTCCGTGTGGGACGGTTCACGGTTCAGAATCGATTTCCCTTTGTTCCATTCCATTTCGGTCGTTTGGTACGGGTTCAAACTGATACGGCAGAACATCAAGATGTCCATTTATGTCGTCTGTATATAGATCATCATCGCTGGCATATTCCTCGATGGTTTCGAATCGTTTTCGATTAAGTATATAGCGATGGAGTAATCGCAAATCCACAGCTTAATATATAGCGCTGACAGCTGCCCACAGGAGACGATCGCCTGTCTGACGTCACAAGGTCACGTGACGCCTAAGCTCATTAACGGGTTAACTGGCAGAAACTGAGCTACAGGTCTTTAATTAAAAAGGCTTAAATACGCCCACAGGGGACAAGGAAATTTTTTTTTTTTAATTCTTAATTAAGTACTAACTCTTCTGACACATATTCCAGAGAAAAAAAAACATATTGATTAAAATCCTTTAAGAAAAACTTCAATCACATTGAATGTTATGTATTGGTTACCCAACTTAGCATAATAAACAACAAACCCATAGTTAACGTTAATTACGCACATGTTAATGTGTTTTTTCCACAGGTTCGCCACCAGTCGTCAGAACACCTGAAAATGATCCCGTTCCCGATGACAACACATGTTCTTCCGATCTTAGTATTATTTGTCGCACAGGTGTGAATGCCATATATAGACACAGCAGTTTTAGTGATATATCTGGAAGTCTTAGCTCTTCATCTGTAGAAGAGTTGTCATCCAATCGAGTTGCAGCAGACGACATGATCACACCAGACCTGTCACCGGATGACGCTGTTCCTCTGAGCCAACCGCCGACAAATGAAGGAGAAGTTGGCGTCTGTGGAAACCACAGCCAAGATGGAACCAGAACAGAGCATTCCTGGTCTACACATGCGAGAGTTTACGTGACAGAGCATCCCTGGTCTACACATGCGAGAGTTTGCGTGGACGTGAACAGGCCTATGTACAGAGCAGATGAAGATACATGTAGGATAGTTACTACCGTAATTCCGTTTGCTCCACTGTCTGATGCAAATGTCCTCGATTTGCGTTCGTTCGACGAGTGTCCACCTTCGTACGACGAGTATGTTGCTTCACCACCACCATCTTACAGCGAGATTATGGGAAACTATAACTAGTAAATAATAGAGTAAAAGAAGAAGAATGATGGTAAATTCAGATCAAATGATGGATCGAACTAATGATTTATATAGGCTAAAATGAATTATTTCATGTTAGAACTCTATAGTTCCGTCATCAGATTACTTGAGATACCCAATCGTCGATACCTGGTCAATAAAAAGGTGACAGCTAAAGCAAACCGAAGATGGCGAAAGTAGACGCATAGACGTATATCTTCATACTTTATAGTCCTGGAGCACTTTTTTAATTGTACCTCCGAGGCCAAAAGTATTGAGCAAGTTTTCTAGATCAGAATTTTGTACTGGTTCTGAAAATGCTCGTTTTGATGGCGAAAGCTGCTGTATTTTGGATGAAAAATGCGACTTTTCTATTTTTGTTTTTTACCAAATTTTCGAAATCAATGTATAATTACCAAATATGTAACTGCGCCTTCATATTTGGCTCCATATTGAAGGTGCCGAACTGGTCAAAACATAGACCTGAGAAACAGTCATATATAATTGATCACAGTGGTCCCACACGCGATGAGTTCGTCAAAAATGGGGTCAAAATTGTTCACATTCATATAAAATATCGCTAGACATGTATCTAGAAAACCGATGACAGCCATTGGACTTTCAGCAATACCAAATATGACCATGGTCACCCGACTCTTGAGGCGAAATTCGCCATAAAGATAACCCTGCCGCCTTTTTCAGCAGAATCTGCAAAATGTGGAGGGTTTTTTTTGTCTGTAGAGACGGCGATATGGATCCCCTATCATACTCCTCTTTGCGAATAGAGAGCTAAAACTCCAAAATCCTGTATTTGGGTCATGCTGTATCAAACTATGGGGCATCACTGCCCATCAGGCTGACTTCACGATGACGTCATGAATTCGAAACGTCATTCAACTGGAATTCTTCGTTGACGTTTTTCCATTATTTTTTTCCAGACAGACTAATACGCTATGTCATGATGGTGCAAACAGTTTCTATATGCTGTGTACCTTAGCTGTGGCAATATACCAGCTGCTTATTCACTGTTTGCAGGTTAACGTACTGATGGATTTAACAAAAAAACAAGATCTTTAAAGTAGCTTCTCGATCGAAAGGATCTCTTATAATCTTAACATCTATACAAACGACCACAAATTTTGTGCTGTATGTGGCCTAGACACGCATCCTACCACTCATCATGAATAAATTCCAATGTCCGGCTCCAATCTAGTCCGTAACCGGCTAGATACTATAACTCACTATAAAACTATGTTTACTATGTTTATTTACTCGAGTATGTGACAAAAATAACAGTGTATTATTATTCTTGAATATTGATAATATTGTGACCTCAAAATCCGTCATTTTCTTTCAAATTAGTGAGTTCCCACAAGTCCGAAGCATATATTCTCAAAAATGTGTTTGGAAACTCACGTTTGAAACTCCAAAATAAACGAGGCGTTGCATTTGGCATATTTGAGGAATTCTAGACCAATAAGTCATATAAATTTAAAATGGCATACATGTACATGAGAAGTCTTGAATAACCAGCTGTTTATGGTATTTTCTCTCCTCAATTTTGAATTTAACCATCAGTTTTAATCTGAAGTATAAGTATATATATTCAAAATGGGCATAAGTTGTTTGTTTATGATGAAAGAGCCTTCAGTATTGAAAAACATGCACAAGTAACATGAAAAATGCCTTTATCTATACAAGCAACATAGAAAAGCAAGAATTTCATATGATCTCGCGAAGGTGACCTTTTGAATTTGACCATCATATTCGATCTTTGGGACATGCAAATAGCTTCGAATTGGACATAAGATGTTAAACTATGCATGCATAACTCTCGATTTTGATTAATTTGCATAATGCGCCAAGAATAATGCCTTGAAATGAACAAGCAGCATGAACAATTATGACCCCATATGACTACCATTTTGAACTTGAGCATCAAATCTTGAACTTAGGGATAAGCGAATAGATTCAGAATGGGCGTAAGATATGTTAGGCTATGCTTAAAAATCTCTTCTGGTTTGATAAATTTGCGTAATGAGCTAAGAATATTGCTTGAACTATAAGATCAAGATGGAAAAGGTATGATTTCCAGATGACTCACATGGCCGCCATTTTGACTTTGACAGTCAAATCTTGATCCTAAGAATATGTAAATAGATTCAAAATGAGCGAAAGATATTAGATTATTCTAAGATAGCTCTCAGTTTTGATAAATATGCACACTGAGCTAACAATAATGCAATGAGTAATAGGAGCAAGATGAAAAAGTGTGATTTTCAGATGACCCCATATGAGCGCCATTTTATCATATCTTAATCTCATGCCCATTTTGAGTCTATTTGATTTTCTTTAATATAATAGACTATGCTTAGATATCGTTCGGTTTGGAAATATTTCCGCAATGAACAAAGAATAATGCCTTGAACTATACGAGCAACATGAGAACGTATGATTTTTTAGATGACCCCATATGGCCGCCAGTTTGAATGTGACCATCGTATCTTGATCTTTGGAATATGTATATAGATATATAACGAGAACAAGATGTTAGGCTGTGCATAGAGATCACTCGGATTTTGCTCAGTGAGCTATTAAAGAATAATGCCTAGAGCTATTCGAGCTCATGAAAAAGTGTGGTTTTCAGATGACTCCACATGTCAACCATTTTGAATTAAACCATCATATTTTAGCTTAAAATTATGCAAATTATAGTATTGGTATATTTTGTCTCTGGGTTGTGTTATTATGGCGAATATATTTCAGCGTTAGTTAAGAGCGACTTGCGTATAACAGACCGTTGAGTTAATTACGGACACGCATTAGCGTGTGCCGTAAATTAAGCCGGTTGCCCACTTGGGGGCCTATTCACGAAAGCGGGTCGCTTGAACCGTTACCTGGAGCGGAGAATTCCTCGTTGATTGGTTAATCTGTGTTTGTACGGCAACACTACAACAAACCCCAAACACACGAACAGTTAAATAGCAGGACGGGTGTGGGGGAAATCACTTTCACCTGCACTCGTCATTAAACTGCAACTTATACCAAGAACTCGGAATTCTCTTTATCCAGGTAAGTTAAACGGTTCCCAGAGTTAAATGTTTTCTTCATCGCATATGTATTATGCTCGATATTGTATTCTTATGTTTAACGATACATTTCTATTGGTATAACGTCTATAATATGGATCCGTATGTTAAATGGTATTGCTGTTTGTTTATTGGTTTATTGGTTACATATCGATAACGTTTACATATGCGTCCTTCACTATTGTCGCGACATTGTTATGAATGTAAGATTGTAAATCGTTGGATTGTATATCTATTATCACTTTCACCTGCACTCGTCATTAAACTGCAACTTATACCAAGAACTCGGAATTCTCTTTATCCAGTTATTTATACTCCCGGCTAAAGTGAGGCTTGAGAATCGTCCGACGGAGATTAATCAACTGACCGTATCGAAGCGTAACATCATTAACCGTCATAGATGGAGTAGTGCAAAAAGGAACCCTTCTGTAACAAACCGACAAGTAGTATAAAAAGGAACACTACATTATTTGGTGGAGACGAGAGGCCTGTTACATATACTGTGTAACAGTCGATTGGACGGTACCAAGCTTATCGAAACCTGCGGCTTCCCACACCTGTCCAGTGTTGGACACATCATACCAGAATGAACACCGGTATCCAACAGTTCCTCGCTACTCTTTTTCAAGACAGCAATCCCGGTTTACAGTGGAACATTAACGATGAAGGCCATTCCGTTTGTCTGAAGGTTAAATGGATGAAAGGTACGGTGAATTTTTCGAATCTTGTTCCTGTTTGTAAAACCCGCAAGTCACCGTCTACCCTTCGCCGTGACAAACAACGACATGAAAATTACATGAGTAAACGTGCACAAGGCAATGTTGCTTCGTGCACCACTAATTCACATGCTAACCGTTCTTCTATGGTTGCTAATGTTTCTGAGTCGGCCACACAGACGGAGCCAGTCAAATCGCATGTAACATGTGCTTTCACACAGACCGAACCAGTGAAACCGCCGACGTTATGTGCTGCCACAGAGACTGAACATGTCCAATTAATCGACGTTGGTACAACCTGTTTTCCAAAGGCAACAGTGAGTACAAATTCTCAGACACTTTCTGTTCCGGTGGTGTCGATTTCAACACAAACTGAGGTTGAAGTTATCTCCAAATCAGTCGGTATCAAGCCTAAAGTTGACAACATGGGAAAATCCGTGAACAAAATACCAGGAAAGCTGGTGTTCGACATCTCAAGTTCAGTTTTGGACGTTCCTGACTCCAAGGTTTCATCTTCACATGGAAAAAAGTCAAGAGAGGTTGAGACAATACGCAACCGACGAGTTCATAAAGGAACAGTGGAATTCTTCGTACAATGGGTGGATTTACCAAAAACAATTCAACAGTTGGGTGAAGATCGACGACTTAGATAGATCCCGTTTAGATACCGCCTTCGTTGCAATTAAAGTTAAGATGCTTCCTACAAAAAGATGTCAACAAAAGTTGAGTGACAATGTTTGCAGTCGTCTATTCAATGTTGATTGCTCGCTTGATGTTGTTCATCGTGAAGTATGCTCGTTATACCGCGCGCCCAGTTGGAGCACTTGTCTGCGGTGGATCGTAAGATAGACATGGGCATCGCAAACCTATTCCTTCTGACTATCACAATAACTATTTGAAAGCTTATATAAGAGATTTTGATGCAATCACTATTTTGTTCGATTGGGGTCAGTAGTTATATGTCATTTATGGCTTAATGTATACATGTCACATGTCATTTATCGCTTAATGTATACAACATGTGTTTAATTCGTTTTCTATCGCATACATGTAGTTATATTCTATGGTTATCCTTAGGTCCAAACGCGAGGACGCGTTTTTTTGATGTGCGAGGGGATAATATATTGTCAGGGTATTGCTGGGTGTGGTGAACTGTAAATTTGTTGGTGATTATTTCGTTACACACCTTTATAACATTTTCGAATTTCGTGGACAACTATTTCGTGTATAGAGAGTCGCTTTGTTAATGTTAAGACACGGGACGTGTCTTAGTCGAACAAGGGGGTGATATAGTAAAGGTGGATTTTACTATACCATTCAGCTCATATTTAGGCAGCAATCGATGTGTTCAAACCCGCAAATCTATGGAGCTGACAAGCGTATGATTATGATACAATAGTTGTATTAATTTGATTGTTAGCCTTGAATTGTGGATTAACTTTGAGTTGTTCTTCATGCTTGCTATTGATAAATCATGTCCAGCCATTTGTATGTTTAGAAAGTATTTGTTTTGTTTTGGGTCACTAAGTTACGTTCGGTGCCGTATTACATAAATATGGTTAGAACTGAACGAAGAGGAGATTACGGCCAGTGCTCGGACTTACCGACATTGTAGACCAGTTAGTTGGAGCAAACCAAGCTGACTGTAGAACTGTTATGTATGTCTGTATTTGTAATAGCCATCGTCATTAGTAAATTCATGTTTAAGCGTACGAAAGTCTCCGTGTTCAATACTTCGACCGGTCATCCAAGAACGGCAAAACTATCGCTACATTAATAACCTATTCTGCTCGGCAATTCCTATCTAACAACCCTAATATAGTAGAGATGGTACCTGTTCACTTCTTCAAATCAAAATGTCGGTTCGATGTCAATTCCTGACCTAGATACCCTATGACGGATGGGCAAGCATCCGACTGGATTCAAACGACGTGTCGTGTACGTTTTCTCAGAACTCGAAATGAAAGTATTTCGTTTCCACTTCTCTGCAGAAGGGAATTCTTCGCTCATTTCTTGAGTTTATTTCGACAACATCCGGTCTTGTGGTACATCGCCATCCGCTGGTAAATATAGAGCCTCAGACAGCACTGGAACCGTTCGTCTTCGCTGTCTGCTAACGTTAGCAGCAGGGAGCCTCAACGGATGTTCCAGGGAGTTTGGCATGGGATATTGACAAGACCGGAATCCCCTTCGTCTTCGGTGTCTTCGCCTGATGTTTTCTTACTTACTTCTGACATGGCTCTGGGGTTGACTGGTTTAAGCCGGTAGGGAGACCTGGTATTGTTGGTCCCCTTCTGTCTTCGTGGACTCTTCTCCGCTGCACCTTGCGCATGTTGCTGTATTGCAGTAATCCATCCCGTAGGGCTCTTGCATATCGCTCCACTTTACTACCTGCATAAGGTAGGACTCTGCTGGTGGGCTCTTAGTCCCCGAGGACGCTCTCTGTACATGTCTCTCGACAAATATATCTGTCATCACAGCTCCCGGGCTAGCGTATCTAATTCCGCTTAAACCGGTGCTAGGGGCCGTGTGAGTACTTCATAGTCTCCACGTGAACAGCTGCAATAAAAGCGCGGCGGAGATACTAAGGCTACGTCCGAGAATCCACCGTATTCTCGGGTCTGAATTTTAGGGGCCGAGGGATGCTTTCCTGTAGAGTCATATGGTTGCTTTTTAGTCACCAGACGTGGTTAATTTCCCCCCACCTTTCGCATATAACTCCACTTCCACCCAAATGACATGTTCAGCATTTCCTGGCGGCGGAATCCCGAACGTCAGATGGGAAGGTAAAGCCACCTCGCGTTCGAGCATCATATTAGGGAATTGTCTGGTTGTCTTGTGAGCCTTGACCCAGTGTACCAGTAGCACTAGTGGAATGTGGTCATCCCAATTAAGTTATTACGGTACCGCTGTCTAACGTGTGAAATTTTCACAGATGACAAGAATATATACGTTCTCTCTAGCCTTCAGTAGAATGAGACCGATCAGGTCGACAGTAATTCGTTCTCCTGGGATCCTCCTTGCCTGGTGTCGATCGGCTCTCCAAGGGTTCCGAGGGTTGGATTGCTGCAACCGGCTGCAAAGCTCACAACTCGCCATACATCCACTAAGAGTACTCTTACCGGTCAAGTGTCTCTCCGTACCGCTGACTTCCGACTTCCGACTTCTGACTTCCGACTTCCGACTCCGACTTCAGACTTAGGATTTTTTTCTTTTATAATGCATTACATTATGAAGCATGGAATAACACAATACTATTATTATGGCATGTTGTGCTTA
Organism: Hanleya hanleyi; assembly: GCA_036873755.1. Taxonomy (NCBI): domain Eukaryota; kingdom Metazoa; phylum Mollusca; class Polyplacophora; order Lepidopleurida; family Hanleyidae; genus Hanleya; species Hanleya hanleyi. The sequence continues at coordinate 18,660 of JAVTVY010000637.1, forward strand.
AAAACCTGTTTGCATCTACTTATAATAATCAGATAACCATTGAAGTTTATCTTGAGCTATGTTCTGATTATTAAAATGCCATAACTTCTAATGTAAATCGAAATGCCCTATGTCACAAGTCAAAGGCGCCTCAATTAGATAATATAATTGCAAAATTGGATACATTACGATTAATTCTCATTTAATGCGCCCTTCCCACATTAATCGTTGGACAATGCTGTCTTGTCCCAGTGGTGGCGACCGGTGCACATCACGTGGACCACCGCGTGATCTCCGGTTCGTTCTCATGATCCCTTCCTTATGTTTATAACATGGAGCGGGTTTTTCATGTACTGATAACTGAAATAAAGTAAATATGATAATATGAATGGATCAAATATCCTAATAAAGGACTAATAAGCTTACATGTATGATAATTTTGGCAACTTCAGGTCGAAAATATACCATTATCCATTGAAATATATTCTGGGATAACCCTATCTGGCCTAGGCTTTTTGGGATCTGTCCAGGGGCGGGGGCATTTCGAACCCCCCCCCCCCCACGTAAATATTAACAAAAAATGTGGTAACTTAATGTGTAATACGACTCAATTACATAAAATAATTGCACAATTCTATTCAACTGATCACAATTACTTCCAAAACATTATCGAATAATATAGTATGATAATTTACTCATCAATGCGACAAGAGGATGTCATTATATTTATCGATTATTCAAATATTATTTACGATTTTCTGCTTTCCAAGATTCTAGGACACAAAAAAAAACTAAACCTAATTTTGTCAAGCCCAATTAAGCCAAATCATATCAAAATATCGTACCATTACTCCCAAATATAATTAACAAATAATATAAATATTGTTTGTATCAAGGCATTTTAGTTCTCTCCCCTCTCTTCTCCAAAACTGTTGATAATTTTGATTACTTTCAAATGGAAAATTAAAACTTCTGTGGGAGAGACATTTTGTTGCCATATATTTCTGAAATTGCCCCATTGTTCTGAATTTTATTTTTACATTTTTTTTTGCATAAAAATATTTTCCCTGGTTGATGAGAAGCTTTCTGGAACTGGTAAAAATTTGATATGCAAATGAGGTAATGGTGAGTTAATTAGATAGACAAATAAGGATATTTAGGATTGTGATACTTTTGCAGTCCATTAACTTGTGTAAGGAGGTGTGTTGGTTAAAATTAATTTTTAATAAATGTGAAACGCATAGACCTTAGTTACTCCATATTCGTTAATAAGATATCATAACCCGTGAATTTTCCAAAATAACCTTTGTAACCTGTTGATATGGGAACTGTATTTCTATAAATACTTAGAACTTTTTAGAACTAGTTTTCATGATGCTATAAATAAGCAATATTACAAAGAAAGAGATTAGACTTATAGCTTTGTGACAATCCCAGTATAATCTAGCTCATCATCTTGAGTTCATTTGGTGACATCACCAAATATCACCAAATATCATTTGCAATAAATTCCATCAATAGCAGATTTAAACTTCAAACCTAATGTCTCTGTAACCGTGGCCTAAAACTGGACCTAGAACATTGTGGTTTCCTTTTAAATTGCCAATACTAGTAATCAGAAAGACCAAAGAACAAAGTCACAGACGGAAATATAGGTATTATTATCATGTATGTAAAGGTAAAGTTGCAAGGGGTGAATGGATGTCCAAAATTCTGAACTCGGAAGTCAGAAGTCGGAAGTCGGAAGTCAGAAGTCGGAAGTCGGAAGTCAGAAGTCGGAAGTCAAAATCAAAATAATCAAGTTAAAGCTTTGGAAATTTTTTGGGAAAAGTGAAATATGTAGATAGAAACAAAGGTTAGTCAATTATATGAGCTAATGATACGATCTGATGGTATGATCAGGCTAAATTCCCTCCATTGATAATGTGGTGTTGAATGAAATAGATCCACTTTCAATAAAACCGATCAATCAACTTAGGGCCTTTCTTGGGATAGTAGGAATATTTGATCCATATTTTCATATTACACCAGTTATCAACATTTGAAAAAACCCGCTCCATGTTATAAACATAAGGAAGGGATCATGAGAACGAACCGGAGATCATGAGGTGGTCCACGTGCTGTGCACCGGTCGCTGCCACTGGGACAAGACAGCATTGCCCAACGATTAATGTGGAAAGGGCACATTAAATGCGATTATTCGTAATATATCTAATTGAGGCGCCTTTGACTTGTGACATAGGGCATTTCGATTTACAATAGAAGTTATGGCATTTTAATAATCAGAACATAAACTCCAATGGTTATCTGATTATTATAAGTACATGCAAGCAGGTTTTTAAGCACACTATGCCATAATAATGGTATTGTGTTATTCCATGCTTCATAATTTAAGATGTAATGCACTATAAAAAATAAAAATAAGTCGGAAGTCGGAAGTCAGAAGTCGGAAGTCGGAAGTCAGAAGTCGGAAGTCGGAAGTCGGAAGTCGGAAGTCAGAAGTCGGAAGTCGGAAGTCGGAAGTCGGAAGTCAGAAGACGGAATAAAAATAAGTCGGAAGTCGGAAGTCAGAAGTCAGAAGTCAGAAGTCGGACGTCGGAAGTCAGAAGTCAGAAGTCAGAAGTCAGAAGTCGGAAGTCGGAAGTCAGAAGTCAGAAGTCGGAAGTCGGAAGTCAGAAGTCGGAAGTCGGAAGTCAGAAGTCAGAAGTCGGAAGTCAGAAGTCCCCTCTCGGCTTTCGTATAATCGTCTTATGGTCCTTTTCGGTTTACCCATCGCCGAGTCAGAAATCCGCCTGTAACTCTAGTATATCGAACACACCTACACATTTTTGTGACGGGTCCATTCACATTTTCCAGCACCTGTTTTAGTAAGCATACGAAATTAATTCGCCCATGTGCCAAACTGAGGGAGATGTTCGGTGGAATTATACTGACCAGCGTGTGCGCGGACAATGCGCGTTTTTTTCTTCCCCCGATTACGTCATAGTCACGTCGCAAATTTCATCGTTCGCTACTGAGTGCAGCGCCGGGTTAAGTGAAACGAGCCGGTCAAACGGAGCATGAGCATTTCTCAGTATATTCGCTAGCTGCAAAGCTCACAACTCGCCATACGTCCACTAAGAGTACTCTTACTGGTCAAGTGTCTCTCCGTACCGCTGGTGTGGCACGGCGTCTATAGACTCGGTGTTACACTCATAACCGTCTTATGGTCTCTCCTTTTCGGTTTATCCATCGCCGAGTCAGAAATCCGCCTGTAACTCTAGTAACACACCTACACATTTTTGTGACGGGTCCATTCACATTTTCCAGGACCGGTTTGCTTCCCAAACTTTACCCAACCTGAGACTGGAGCTAATATGGATGGTGAATCGAGGCTCTAGGGAATTCATCTTCCACAGTCAAGGCTAGCTCGTTTACTCTGGTCATAGATTCTTCTCCTGGGTTCCGGCGCGCTGCCGTGTTATTTGAGGATTTTTTGGTAATCTTTCTAATTTATTATTTATGTGTTCTTCGCAATAAACTGCATGATAAATTAGTACAATAATAATCTGTTGTGAAATAAAATAGTATTTGCCCACATTTCCTCGCAGAAAACCAGGGATTTTTGATTAATAATGACGAAAACATCATTTTTCTGGTACCGCAAATGATTGAATTTGCCCATGATCCTCTGCACGAGGGGTTACGCAAGCAGGTACAAAATGACTCCAATATGATAAACTATCAGTTTTGTCGTTCCCAAGATATGGTAGAAAGACAGATTGGTTGGTGGGGGGCGGGGGGTTTTGGGGGCGAATTATTTCAAGGAAATAAAAATGGACATCCAGTAATTTGAGAATAAAATATTAGAATTATATTCATTAAAGCCCACGTAGTTTCCGACTGATGCTTCCGAAATATAATTTCAGGTCGTTGGGCCGGGAAGAAAAGTTGGCCTGCAAGATAAGTATTCACTACCATTGTGCGTAGCCACGATCCAGGAGCTCCAAAGGATAGCAAATATAGGTGAGCATTTCGATATTTTCAACTATCAGATTTAGGGATAAACAACTTATATGGAGAGAAATTTTCTTTAAAAAGCATGCGAAATGAAAATGCCAAGTATTAGATTGCATCTAGAATAATACTCGCTAAGCTTTGATAACAGAACCCTTGAAGACGAAACAACCTTTACATCCGGGAACTGCGGTAATCCGAATCAAAACTGGACTGGTATACAACCACATCACTGGGAATACCCTAGCCACCATTCAGATTTTCGGACAGGATTCCCGAGCGCACACCGCCGGAAGTGACGCACATCGCCGGAAGTGACGTCATAACATATTCAAAAGGGTCATTTCTCGATGTTTTGATTGTTTGTCGCTTCTGTGTTATATCTAGGTTGATTGCAGCGATAAAACGAATGTTCTAGAGTTCATTCCCCAGCTGATATTGGTAAGCATACGAAAGTAGTTCGCCCATGTGTCAAACTGAGGGAGATGTTTGGTGGAATTTAAACTGAACAGCGTGTGCGCGGACAATGCGCGGATTTTTCCCGATTACGTCATACTCGCGTCGTAAATGTCGTCGTTCGCTAATGAGTGAAGCGCCGGGTTAAGTGGAGTGAGCCTGTCAAACGGAGCATGAGCATTCCTCAATATATTCGCTCTCCGCATCTCCCATTCTCAAATCTGTAACCTGATGGTATGAGGTAGCGCTGAAGTAGACAAAATCTACCCAAGTACAAACGTTCCGGTTAGATTATGACGAAATTTTGGGTAACGGGTTCCGAAATAAATATTTCCAGCACCATTTGCAGGTCCTCCAGATTTATGGATACGATAAGTCCTCTCAAATGCTGAAAGTTTGTCTTTTGTAGCCCCGATAGCTGCTCCTCACAGAGCAGTGGAGGATACAATCCTTGCCGGGTATACCATACCTAAGAGCACGATGGTTTTGTTCAGCCTTTATTCCGCTCATCATGATCCTAGATACTGGAAAGATCCCTATAAGTTCGATCCAATGAGATGGATCAATGAAGAAGGAAAAATCAAGAAGCTTGCAGGCTGGATTCCATTTTCTGAAGGTAACAATATACAGTGAAACCTGTGAACACTGACACCTGAGTAAACCGACCAAGCTCTGAATACCGACATTATCCATGGTCCAAATACTTAAATTTAAAGTGTTTTGAACCTTGTTAACCAGAATCCTGTCAAAACCGACACAATAATCTGTTCGTAAGCATGGTCGGTTTACACAGGTTTTACTGTATATGATGACCAATAGGATCCCAAACGGTCATGACCGGCCAGTCTTGGGTGAATGGTAATTAATGATGTTGGTCGAAAGCTCCAACCGGTTGCATATTATAGATATCGGGGTCAATGTGAGAATGTTTCAACCAAATATTTCTATTGAAGTGTTCATACTGGAATATCAGCCTCGAGATAATTCGGATGGTCAGTTGCATAAAAATAAAGTTATGGTTGATCCAAATGTGCCCGCTGATCTACTTTAGTATATCAGACATTTATCTCCCCTGGTAACAAAACTGTGATATACACCAAGTGGAACGTAAGTCTCTTGGAGCAATCTTTATTTCAATTCTTGGTCCACTTGAAAGATTTTATGGTGTCATATGGATGATGTTTAGTCGTCAATACACGCCTTGCCGGTCGTCTAAAAATAGCAAAAACCGCCATGTTTCCTTCCCATAGTGCAATGCGGACCACGAGTAAACTTTTGCCTCACGCATGTTGTGAGTATAGGCACGGACTGAAAGTTGCTGAAAAAAGTTATTTCAAGGGATTTTTTACACGATTTCTTCAGACTCCTTTCACTCTAGAACAGTTCAGTGATATTTCAGGTCCCTCTCAGCTTCTGACACTGTCTAGGAACAAACTTATGACGGTGATTTTTCAGAGACCCATGTTAAAGGCATTGCTGTATCTGAATCTTGCTCCTGAAATACAATAACTCTTCATTTTTTGCCACTTTCAGACGACCGGCAACTGATGTATTTTCCCACCTCTTACAGATCTCAGCAATTTTTTCAAACTGCATTTCATCCATATGGAGAAGTGACAATGTGATAGATTGTTGTGTTTTGTGCATACCGTCGTTTTATGAAGTTGAGGTCGAGTTAAATTCAATACGCTTTCAGGTCCGCGCACTTGCCTGGGTAAACCTCTTGCTGAGATGGAGATGTTTCTGTTCTTTACCAACTTCATCCAGCGCTTCACCTTCAAGCCGGTAGATGGCGCTTCTCTACCAACATTAGAGGGAATACAGAGTGGTTTAACTTTACAGCCTCAGCCGTATCAGATCTGCGCTGTTACAGTCCAATAACTCTCGTCCATTTAAGGGGGTGCCTCATGCACACGGTACCTATTTTTTTAAAAGAACAGGTGGGCTAATATACGCGTATGCTATGTATTTGCATCTTCGCATATCCAAGTCGAACAACACACGTGTTGCCTTGGCTGAACTTAACACATTATCTGATTGGTGAGGTCATAGTTCTATAAATATTCCGTGTTCCATATTAGGAGGTATTCGAAAGAAATTAGCATCGATACAACCAACACTTGCCATATTTGGAAATCACACTGGCAGACATCAAAGAAAATCCTTGCTGCTCAGTGTTGGCAAGCTCCTATCTTGATTGGCTATATGCACATCACGTGCGTTTTCCGGTTTGAACAATTTACCCTATATTCAGTAAGTCAAGGTAAATGACGGAACGTTAGTGTAGCCTTTAACTTGAAATGTGAAGATGTGTATTTGGTGAGCAGTATGATATAGCAAGATATTCCTCAATCCACGTTGAATACAAATATGACGCCTATCTAGACGAACAATGTGAAATAGAAATATAATTACAGGAACAAAACTCCTAGGCGTTGTCAATAAAGAAGACACACATAGTGTTGAAATACCGTTATAAAAATACTATGACCTTCCTGCTACAATGTACACCATGTTAGATGTGCATAATTGAATGAGGAGTATTTTTCAAATATTTTTTACGTATACCAATATCATGAATATTAATTGTCACAGTCTTAAAATGTCCTGTCAGTCAGACAAAGGCACATACATATACACTCTCAGAAATATTCAGGGAATAATCCTGAATAGATCAGGTTGCACATCCACAACTGGTACCTCAAATCCAGGGATAATTTCCTGTAAATCAGGTACATCATCCATGAATTAAAGCTGAACTACCTGAATTTTACGTACCTGAACATGGCAGTGTGAAAACGTCACAGTACCTACGAAGTAGGGTAGGCAATTAACTCTTGGAAATCCCCCCGCCCCAAGTTGAAATCCTGCCTATATTAAGATGGGCACAGCCCAACAGATTTTCGTCAAAAATTACCAGAAATTTTCATCAAAAGTAGGTCAGCTCAGAACTTGCTGGTAGCAGTCCCCTAATGCACCTTCATGCAAAAAATCAAGTTCTAATGTCAACGCTTCTACTTATTTTGCCGACGAAAGGATTCGGATGGACTCACTCACTCACTCACTTACTACCCGACAATTTGCAGATGGTAGCCTACTTCGTAGGAATAGGGTCGGGAACTTACTAATCAGGGTGATAAATTTGCTTGAATTTCAGGGAAAATCCTCTCATCCAGGGATCTTTTTCCTGAAATTCAGGTAATCAGCCCTGAAATTGAGTTGTGGTTATACAACCTGATCAGTTCACGACTATTACCTGAATATTTCTGTTGTAGACCAACGTGTGGGGGTGTGCCAAGTCACACAATTATAAAGCTTCATGTAAGACCATGCAAGCATTTTTTTTAACAGGGGTTGAGCCACCTAAGTTACAGAAGCAGTGGGAGAGTGAATGGAAACACCAACTGGTAAGGCCTGGTACACACGACCGGTGACCAATGAGACCATATTTGTGGAAGACTGTTACGGCCATTCGCTATATCCTGCTCTGGTCTTTGTCTATGATACAGGCTTGTAAGAAAGCTAATGGCGACAACAGACTTCCATAAATTTAGTCTCCCTTGTCAAGGAATACTTGGTCGTGTGTACCAGGCCTAGAAGTTGTTCTGTGAATGCAGTGAACCTTTCTATCAATACAACTTATTTTCAGGTACCTGCCTTGATAATATATGCTGCACAATTTTAAAACATAAGCAGTGTGACTAACGTCACAGGACCTACGAAGTAGGGCAGGCATTAGGGCTTCGACGCGAACTGAACTCCTGGAAATCCCCACCCCCAGTTGAAATCCTGCCTATATTAAGATGGGCACCGCCCAAGTCAGAATCACCAGTGATTTTCATAAAAAAATCGCCAGAAGTTTTCATCAAAAGTAGGTCAGCTCAGCACTTGCTGGTAACAATGCCCTAATGCACGTTCATGCCAAAAATCAAGGTTCTAATGCCAACGGTTCTCCTTATTTTGCCGACGAAATGATTCGGACTGACTGACTGACTGACTCACTCACTCATTACCGGACAATTTGCAATCTGTAGCCTACTTCGTAGGAATATTCTTCATGTCCGAATGACAGGAAGTTATCTTGATTGTGGCAAAAATATTGATAAATGAAAAAGACTTCGCATTCTAATGTTCATTTCTAACACCATGTGCATGGTAGCAGGGACAGAGCTGTAATTTTTACCTGTTCTGCTGGTGGACGTTTCGCCCCCGAGGCCCGCACCTAGACCTTTTGGTCTTTGATATATGTTGGCATTTGTGGGAAGTTGATGCTGGGTCGACATCGGACCTTACAGACTTTAGTGTTAAATGCCGGCATTTTCATCTGACGACGATACAGCTCACCAATCCCCAGTGTACGAGTTGTCACAGCGAAACAGCTAACCTATTACCAATATACGAGTTGTCCGAGCATTTCCATCGTAGCTCTCTAGATTTGTATCTAATACCGCTTATGCCGGTGCTAGGGGCCGTGTGGTCATATCATCCAAGTTGCCACATGAACAGGTACAATAAAAGCGTACCTGAGATACAACACATATCACGAATCGTTAGATTCTTGGTTTGTGATTTAGAATAGGTTAACCGGAAGACTATACTGTGAAGTCATGTGGCTCTGTCAGTATGTCTGCACCTCTTCCCACTTCCCTTATATGTGTTGTAATTGTAGTATTTTTAGAACTGTATTACAAGATTTTGTGCTATTTCTTTATCGATCTCGGCTGACAACGCATAAAGAAATGTTTCTTCGATTGTTCTCTTTGATCCACAATGTCTGTATTAATGTATCATTAATGCAATCAGCATGGTGTGATGAACATTTTGATATATGATATTGGTTACCAAACAAATGTTTACACGGTTATCACATGAGCAGTGTGACTAACGCCACAGGACCTACGAAGTAGAGTAGGCATTAGGACTCGAACGCGAACTGAACTCTTGGAAATCCCCACCCCCAGTTGAAATCCTGCCTATATTAAGATGCGCACCGCCCAAGTCAGAATCGCCAGTGATTTTCATCAAAAATCACCAGAAATTTTCATCAAAAGTAGGTCAGCTCAGAAGTTGTTGGTAACAGTCTCCTAATGCACCTTCATTCCAAAAATAAATAACGATCGCCGATTTAATTTTACAATTTTTAACTAAAGGAAACAGATTGAATAATAAAACTCCGTGGCAGTGATTCTGTATCCCTTAATCAAGGAATCAAAATGGGTCAAGATTTGAAATGACAAGAAAAATTTAGACATAATTACACATGTAATGTTTTTGTTTAAATTATATCCCAGTGTGATATATAGTCAATATTCAAGAAGTAAAAAAAAAAACGAGAAGTACGTGCTCAAATTTTCACATCATGATCAAAGTTACTTTATCTAGTTAAATTCTACCCAAAGAAAATAAATTAAGACCCTTTAAACATGCCGTCAATGCCAGATGTTGAGTTTTATATAGCTGTAGATCAGGGCTCTGGGTGCATATATCATGTTTCCATACACTTGATGCACACAACAGCGGCAAAAACAAAGCCTCCTTGAACAACCTATCTTTATACAGGAAATTCTTAACTCAGAAAATACCATTCTCTCTCAAAAGAAAACAATTTACGACAGGAAGGCCTTTTTTATTAAGCTAAGGCCTACTTAGATTCAATAATTGTCACGAAATTTCTTTGGTTATATCTTAATTGCAACCATGTTTGTTCCTCGTGCTTGAGGTATGTACATGTATAACACACTTTCATTTGAGAGTCCAGACATTCCACCATTCATGTGAACAAATTGTACTAAACATGGAATAATTAAATTCACACTACCCATTTCTACAGTATCAGTACTATGTTACTATCTGTAGCAGTTGAAACCCAGTAAAACTTAAACAATTAAAACCAGTAAAGAAATTTGTCTGTTGAATAACAGAAAATATTTGAATGAGTAAACTACTAAACAACTTACATGATACCAACAAAATGTCCCAACACAAGCTGATAAATTCCTTGGGTGGCTTGCAGGATGGCTTTGTTTCACCCTCAGTAAACTTTTATCATTGTTGCTCACAGGCTAATCTGAAGGATGATACCAGATCTTTCTTTGTTCTGCTGGGTTATAATTTGCACCAGGCTGACTTAATTGGTTGATGTAGGATATTTCACCATCAGTGGCAATTTGACCTAAATTTGAAGCCTGATCTGTGATGAAATGTTTGGATGTGAAATAGGATACACGTTAAAGGCCACAGTTTACATATATCTATAACAATATACTGAATTGTGTGTATTAAGAATGGCAAGTTGGTAATAGCAGTGTAGATAAATGCACTAACAAATGATGGAAAATTAGCATTTCCTATTTCATTATCCCATCACGTTTTGTACTGTGTTATATATACAGTGAAACATACAGCCAAGGGTTCCCAATGGGCATGACAGTGCACTCGCTGAGCTATCAATAAATAATAAAAAAAAATAATTATAAATCAAATTTTCATCAGAATTCGGTCAGCTCAGAACTTGCTGGTAACAATGCCCTAATGCACGTTCGTGCCAAAAATCAAGGTTCTAATGTCAATGGTTCTCCTCATTTTGCCGACGAAAGGACTCGGATGGACTGACTGACTGCCTGACTGACTCACTCATTACCGGACAATTTGCGATCTGTAGCCTACTTCGTAGGAATATCACATGTAAATTTTCTAAAAGGGTTAGCGATGATATTAAGATACCTGCATCCATTTGTGAAATGGATAGGAATCTTGATCTTTCCCCGAGTTCGTGACTCCAAGAACTGCAGGTCTGCAAGATTGTATTCTCTACCCATGCTAATTTATCCATGGGTTCCTGTTATGCTACGCTGCTATACAGTTTTGCTACTACCAGTATTCAGCTTACCGTTTAATTGTATTTCTTTACCTATTACTATTAACATCACAATCTGTAATTTTGTATTTGTGCTTTATTATTAATCCTTCGAACCCAAGGGAATAGCTCATTTAGGAGCAGTGCCTTAATTTGGATCAAAACTGACTTGACATGAAATGTCTCTTTATCTATAGTAGCCATACATTGACAGCTATTACCGTCCACAGTGACGATAACGCCTGGTACACACGACCAACTTTTCTTTAACAATTTTACGGTGTTCGACGTAAGTAGTATATACTACTGTTTGCGACTGATTGCAATTAGTTAATTACTCCCACGCTCGTTAATGTGTGCATGATGACGTCATTCCGGTACTGTCGTCACTTTCGTTATCGGTCTGGAACCGGGGCCAATGAGAGCACGGTAATTTAAATTTGAAATTTAAAATTGAATTGGTGTCGACGTAACTGTGAAATGGGTTACAACCTCGACCAATCGGGTTTACAGAATTATAGGACCGCGGTAAAAAACGATTGTGACTTCACTAGTCTGTTTATGGGGTTTTCCGATGAATCATGCGCTTGTGACGCTTTGAATTTGAATTTGAACCAATCAAATTTACAAATTTTATAGAACCGCATCGAATCATGTGATTTGTTTCAAAACAGCTTTACGACTTACGATACTATCATTCTGTGTGAACTCCGATATTGTGCCAGTCCACATAAGCTGTTGTGTATTATAATAGCACATAAAATGTGCCATTTGTATGCGAAATACATGGAACAATCTGAATTAACCCGTTGTGTGTGTGTGTGTGTGTTGACTTGAAGCTTAAATTCAACTGGAATTCGAGGCAATTTGAAAGGACATTCGGGATTATACCGCGACGTCGTAATCTGCCAAAAGAGGTAAGTTTTATTTCCGTTTATCGGTGACTATAACGAGGTTATAATACAAATAAATGAGCTTTATTAAAACCTATGCATAGTTAACGGGTATACTTTTATTAGGGCCGTGCGTGAGTTCCAGCATGCTATGTTGGATGCACGTATATAGAACCGGAGTCCCTGAAAATTGCAGGTTTAAATTTGTAAATGTATATCATATAGGCGTCTTAATATTTATTGTGCACATATTATTTCATGTAGGTTTTCTTGATTGTTTTGCTATGAATTGTATGCAGTTATTTAGCTAAAAGCTTCGTACATAATGTGATGAACTGAAAATGGGCGTGTCATGCTCATTAAATGTGGTAAATTCAGTAAAGTTCAGTGTAAACTTTTCGACAATTGCTATATTCTTATGAAACATCAAAGGCAAGTTTAACACTGTGTACATTTCTACATGCACTGATATATAAATATATGTACCTACCGTTAATACAGGTAATCCTTAAATCGATCATGCGACAACCGGCTCTCACATACTGGTTACACCATGTACACATATACCATTTATAAGAAGAAGAGAGAGAGAGAGTCCTTATATGCTAGAGAAGGGTGGCGTTTTGTAACATAAAAGCTTAGTCGGTTTGTATTAAGAAAAGTTAAAACAACTTTGCCGCCGATAATGGTCTGCACATGTGCAATGACAACAAAGTCAATGGGAAAACTACAAGACTATTGTTTTATACACATGTGTATGTCGTTTGCGCACAGCCTTTTTCGTGCTAATGAAAAATGGTGTGAGTATTTTGGCACGACACTGTAAATGTTGTTTTAGTATAATGGAATACCTTGGGCACAATGTTTAAATAGGGATGTTCATTCACTAAGGTGCTACAAACGGAATACAGTATATTTGAATTAAAGTTTCCTGTAGATTATCTGTGACATATACATAATTTCTCCCACAGAAGCTGAGTGCATGTCCTATGTTAAATATGAAACGTGATTTAAAAGCATTTTGGTCAGTCTCTATACATTCTATGGTACGGCATGACTCCCAGTAGATAAATTACAACAACAACAACCTAATTTTATGTCAGTAACTTTGTTCGTACGAAATTTAGAGAACCCTTGGTTTGGCGGCCATCTTGGACTGAATAATCAGACCGGGCATCCCGTATCTCGGTAAGTTACCGGCCAATTTTGTCCAAATTTCGCATATAGCTTCGTTAGACATAATGCATATGGTGGTTGTATTTGACATTTTTTGATTGGTAATTATTGAGTAAATGTGTACATCAGTGCATGCATTAAGTAATTTTGATATGTTTTTTAATTAAGCTTAAATATAGTTCACATGCATAAATACTTGTATTAGTATTAATGTGTTCAGAATTTGAATGTAACCATGATGTCAACTGACTAAGCTGCCACAAGAAAACAGAAATCAAGAAAAAATAAAACAAAAACAAAAGTTGCACAGTATCTGGACATCTGTATTAAAAACTAGGGTTTCAGTACTGTGCTACTTCTCTTATTTGTGAAAAATCGTCGTATATGAGATGAACAGTCGCTGAAAGAAAACAAGTCGAGCACCATTTTGGTAAGTTTTTGTTTGTATTGTGTACATAAATTACATACATGAGGAGATATTGATAAGGAGATAATTTTCGATACTAAGGGTAAAGAAGATTGTCTTATTCCGTCTCGGGTATTGCTTCGTCTCCCTGTATATCGGATGGGTTAGAGAGTTTATCGAATAAACGTTTTCGCATTTCAATCGCCCGACATAGAGCATCCTCAAAGCCAATGTTGTACAGGCGCTCGAGGCGTCTAGTTGTGTACAAGATTTCATTGTGGATGTAATCGTTTCCCATTTTGCGCCAGTCGATAATCGCCATTTTATAGCTTTGACGTAAAATCTTGTTCATCGCAGGAATATAATCATCCACCGCCATCTTATCCGCTAAGTCTGCATCGTATCCCTGGCGCAAATATAGCTGTTTCTTCTGTTTAATAGCTGTTTTGTATCTGTGTCTCGTGGGTTGACCAAACATCTTTCTCCAGACATTCCACTGAATAGCAGTACTTCGCTTCCTGGATTTTTCATGGTAAGTATCTGAAAATGATTTTCTCTTACGCTCCCCAGCTGCAATCGGCTCAAGTCCAGCTCCTCCTCCTTGGTGTGCTTTCCGTATAAACCACTGTGGGGGTTGTGTCGTGTACAGCCCCCGTCCATGTTGTGTATCTATGACATTCAACACATTTTTCTTCAGCCGTTGCGCTTCCGGTGTCATCGGCTTGAGATCGATACACAAATTCCCATAGGCCTGAGAGACGGCATCTTCATACGTCTTCAGGAACTGGTCTGTGCGTGTAGGGTAAAGGCGTCGTCCGAATAAAGCTATCTGTTGCTTGTCAATAGGGTTATTGAAGAGAATGACGTACTGACAGTTTAAAGTAATGTCTCTGGATGCTTTACCCTGATCGAATAAATTCTGTGTCAAGTAAATGACGGATACGTTGTCATGGTGACTTCCTTTCGTGAATAAGTCTGAGATTCGCTCGTCGTTTTTGGCTTGCGTCATCAAGTCATCAATGACGATGAGGTTTCTAATGGCGGGATTGAAATAGTCATCAAGTCCTAGGTTTGATGGTATGCCTTTGATGAACTCTATACCGGGTATATTTTTAGCCATATCCTCAAACAGAGACTGCCATTTTCCATAGCAGCAAATCACCCTCTGTGGTATCGGTTCTACATAGCTGTCTACTCCGCGTAATAATCTATGTAGCCATTGACTTTTCCCACTTCCGGTTGGACCGACGACTTTCATGGTGAAGGGATGGCGAAACGGCTTATCTTCTTCCAAAGTCATATCCGATGGACTAACTGTATGACTTGGTGAGGCTTCCACCTCGGTCTTATTTACACCCCAACCGGGAACAGACTTCACGTGTCTATGCAAGGCGTCACGGCGAGAAAATTCTTTAGAG
>JAVTVY010000638.1:0-33041 GCA_036873755.1 Hanleya hanleyi
GTCATGGTCAGAACGTGAATGGTACCAGATTTGACTGTCTCTCGTATTTATAGGGAGAACCCCGTGAGATCAAAGGATCGGGTGGTCATGTCACTGGGCTGACTGAGTCTAGCCGGGTAATCAATGGCATCGTCGTCTGGTTCATGGCTAGACATTTGTTCATTGGGTTCTGCCGCCGCTTCTCTCAGGGCACGATCCCATTCCAACTCGTCTGATGACCGCTCGTCCGAGCATCAAGGATGGCTGTCATAGTCCAGTAGTGGTGAGTGATGGCACACCTCTCCATCGAGTGCACTCTGTCGAGGACCGCTTCTGTAAACTCGTTCAGGATCTGGCGTCGCCCCTCGTTGTCGTCACCATCTGCAAACATGGACCGGACCACTGCTCGGTAACCCGTGAGTGAATTAACTACGGTGGCATGCTGTAAAATGCGAGTCGCATAGGGCTGGATCTCCGTCATGGCTCTGCAACCGTAGAAATGAAGGTGTGGGATCCAGAGGAACGTGTTTTATAAACCATGTCACACATGAGCGCCTAGATGTAGCTCTACGGGTGTAGTCCGTGATACGTACTATTCTGATTGGTTATGTGGCTCCTATAGAGATAGTACCTTATCGACAATGGGGACTACTTGTTCCAAAGCCGTCCATATATCCGGGTCCAGGGTAAAACCACCGTCGTTCAGACAGAGGAGTCGAGCGAAAAAGGGACCGCAGAAAATGTAGACGTCGTCACACATGTGAATGCTATCACCGTGCAGATCACCCAACAACACCCGTTTCAAGGTAGTCCATCCTTCCGGTGACAAAGAGACGTGCACTTTGGGTTCAGGCGTACACCAACACCTAAGTCCGCTATCGATGAGGTCCACTCGTTTGGGGTACAATAATAGGGTGCAGCCAGGTGTAAGCCTCCGGGTAGCCACAGTCCCTTCTTTCACCTCGGGGTGTAGTAAGTCATCCACCTCGGGGAGTACATCTTTCAGTGCCATCCATAAGGGTGTACAGAGTGTGATATAGGTACCTCCACTCTGTTCCAACCGGGGAAAAAGGGAATCCTCTCCAGCAGTGCGTATGTGCACGCCGACTTTCACGTGCATGAAATCCCTTTCGGGGTCTTTTCCCTGTAACAATCGTGTCAATAGAGTCCAGCCTGATAGCGATAACAAAATCTTCACCTTCTGCGGTGCGTCTTGGACCAGCTCCAGGTGATCGTCATTGACGATGAGGTAGACGTCGGACGTCAGTTGGAATAACGCAAGCTCTGTTCCGCTCGCTGCCATGGTGGGGAATGAAAAGCGAACGGTTAGAGAGGTGGCTTTATAGTGTACCTGTTGGGTACGGTTTTATACACCGTGTGAGTCATGGGCACTTGTTATACTCGCTTGCGCCATAAGGTCAATAAGGTTAGAAATGCGCTTTTTCTACTACGCCCTGTGACGGCCCTTCGTGAATGGGCGTAACCTGTGAACATCATAGGAATGCATGTAATAACCTGTCTGTGGGGTTTTTCCACAATGTCGTTCACCTTCGTGTCTTTTCGGGTACGTCCGTGTCTTTTCGGTAAAGTCCGTGTCTTTTCGGTAAAGTCCGTGTCTTTTCGGTAACGTCCGTGTCTTTTTGGTAACGTCCGTCATCCGGGTATATATGAGGGTCTTGAGGGTATGTGACGACTGTATGTGACGTGTTGTATGTGTTTTTCTCGGCGACGTCCGTGTCTATCATCCGCTTCACAAAAAAAGCGTGACTGAGATACATCATTCTTTAGATGACGACTTTACAACGAATAGTATGGATTAAGAATACTGATCAGCGATACGGATTTGATATTTTTGGAACATCATGATGTCTTGCCGGCATCATTGAAAACTGTTGACCGCTTCTCTCTTGCAGGAAACAAGCCTATGTTTATGTATACTATGATTGTCTTTTTGAATTTGGTGCTAATACTGTTATATGGAATATGGAATAGGTCTTTGGATTATGGACGCGGATATTCTCTAATGGACGACGGCTGGATTATGAATGACGGACTAGACGCTTGTAACATCACGTCTGCGCCTGCATTGGGGTATGTATGAGGGTCTTCATGCGCGCGCGAGCTGCCGATTCACCCACGCATTGCTGGATAACCCGCGCGCGCTGCGGCCGGAGTAACCCGCGTGCTGCGGCCGGGGTGGGCCGGGCCGGGCCGGGAAAAACCCCGGAGGTTGAACATCCGGACGTCTAAGAGAACATTGGAACTCTTCTGGGTTTGGAGGTGAAACCCGGAAGTGACGTCACAACCCGCGTGACCGGCGCAGCAGAATGGAAACGACACCCTAGTCTAGCCCCCTCACATAGGCTTCACATGGATACCTCACTCGATCCCATCGGCCCACTAGTGGCCCACCTAGACCCCAAAACGTCTATTTCCATACCCTCTGTCCACTGCGCATGCGCAGAGTGACGATATTTCAACCCCGCACTCACCCCATCAGATGCCCCCTCACATAGGCTTCACATTGATACCTCACTCGATCCAATCGGCCCACTAGTGGCTCCCCTAGATCCCAAAACGTCTATTTCCATACATTTTGTCTATTGCGCATGCGCAGAATGACGATATTCCTACCCCACATCCATCCCATCGGTTGCCCCCTCACATAGGCTTCACATTGATACCTCACTCGACCCCATCGGGCCATTAGTGGCCCACCTAGATCCCAAAACGTCCACCCCGTATGGACCTATACACCCATAGCCATGCAGTATAGGCCTATGGGCCTACCCAGGCCTCGGTGACTTTTTCCAAAAAATTCACCGTTTCGCTCCGGGACCCTTCCCATCGTGTTCTAAATGACGAGACGTGAAAAACAAATCCAAGCAACCCATATCACAATGAACGTGTGTGAATTTCCTAGGTTGGACCTATACCCCCCATGGCCAGCCTATAGGCCTATATACAGACCTCGGTGACTTTTCCCAACAATTTCACCGATTCGCTCCGGGACCCTTCCCATTGTCATTTTCTTGGCGAGACGAGAAAAACGCGACCCCACAAGCCATAGTAAAGCCCACGAAAAAAATTGACCATCCCCATACCGGCATTTTCCCTTATATTGTATAATACAGACCCCTATTGTAGGGGTAAAGTCCGTGTTCCGCTTTTTATAGTTTCGGGGGAAAATCCTAATTTTACATGCACCCACCCCATTGACTTGATAGGCAGGTCCCAGTAAGCCCGGGGACCGATATTAGCCCTTTTGGCTAGGGTTGATAGGGGCTTTCCCCTATTTTAGGGGTAAAGTCCGTATTCCGCTTTTTATATTTTCGGGAAAAAATCCTAATTTTACATGCACCCAACCGCATCACCACCAGACCGCATCACCGCGAAGGAATACACACGCCCGATTCACGCAGACCGGAAGTGACGTCATACATGACGTCACACTTCAGTACATGTCCTATCATGTTCAGTCATACCGGACTGGTGGCGCCCCCTGGTGGATGCAAGAGTTACCTCCCCCGGCAAAATGGGACCGAATATGCGGTCTACCTACTACTCAGCTTCCTAGAATGTCGCGATCTTTATCAGAATGTTTGCATCAGTTTGCCGTCACACCAATACGGTAGTACTGGATGATACAATCCTCTTGGAAGAAGAAACTCTACCTTGACAAAGCCGAAATACTCCGAGATTGACTGAAAATGTAAGTATTTTAGGGTATTACAAAGGGTATTTTTTCGTCTTATTTTCAAGTATAGAGTAGAGTTCAAGTGTGTAGACGTGTGGCGTTGGTTCTTCCCCCGAAGAATGAATCTCTCGGATTTAATTGTTGTTTATGTCCACCCCCTCTAGGAATGATTTTCATCTCCGCGTTAGTTTCAATGTCGTGTTTGCTAAAGTAGCCTTGAGGAGTTGTGCCATGGGAGTATTTACGTTTGAATTATGGTCTTTTGGGTGATAACATCAAACGTGGTAGTAACAACCATGAAATTCGTACACCACATTTTTCTCTTCATCAAAGCCGTCAATACTTCCAGATCCTTTTCTCACCTACATTGTGGGTATGCTGTATGAATAAAGGGTGCTCCGCGCTTCCAGTTTTGCGCAAAACTAATTTCAACCATATGATCGAAATATCTGAATACGATTACATGCTACAATACCTTCAGAGGGGGCTCGGTGATGGTAGACGCTAGCGGACGGTGCTGGTGGACGTTTCGTTCCCCGAGGCCTGCCCTCTGTACAAATCAGTTTCATGTAGTCTTGTGACTTGTGACTTTTGTGGTGGAGAATGAATCGCCTGGTCGGCGTCGGGCCTCATATGTATTTGTTTTGAATACGAACTTGCATTCAATAAATACTCCCTCATTTGGAACGTTTTATTCTATCTGGCGGTCACATAGTTCATCATTTTCCAACAGATGACTTGATAGGGCTATTAAATCATCTCTCTAAAATGTTTGTATCTAATAGCGCGCAAGCCGGTGGTTGGGATCGTGTGGTCATCTCATTCAAGATGTCCACTTGAACAGCCACAACAGGAACGTGGCTGGGATACAAATCAATGTACTTCACACCTGAGTCAGCCCGTGAAAATAGCAGTAGTGATTATGCTTCCACAGAATATGACGGTTTGGTCACTCAAACGAAAGATCCGTGTACCTTTTCGCTGGAGGGAGTTAAAAGAAAAGTTTCTTGCAATACGACGTCAATGGATGAACCAGACCTCCAATGCCAAAGATGCTTCGAAAAGGACTCCGACCACGTATTGACATGCAGATGGCATGTGTGTCTAGAATGCCTGTGCTTAGCTGGTGGCTCTGCATACCAGTTGAGCTTATGCGAAGAACACCGAGGTTTGTGTGAAAACGAACTTTTGTATAAGTAAACAACAGGACTGAAAACACCCATTCTCAAAACAAATGAAATGAATAAATTATAACAAAACAAAATCTGTTTCATGTATTCTTCTTTTATTCATTTTGATGTTGCACCGGTAGGAAGAGTCTCTAAGGTATAGAATATTATACCATCACAGTGTTTCAGTCTGTTCACCACGGTTAATCGGTCAACTCTACGCCATGCGTCCGAACATCTCGGGATGTCCAATTGATTCTACGCTAACCCCAATCTAGGTAAACCAAGATGGTAACTCAGGGGAATACCATCTAGACGTAACGCTATGAAAACCTCGTGTGAAATGTTCGCCGATATTCTGCGAGATCCCATAATAAGCCAATCACGACAATTTCTGACTTTTCTCTCTGACAATGATTGACGTTTACTTCACGGAGATTAACATCTTCGCGCGGCCAAATCTTTTGATATTGTCTACCCCCCAACAAAGCCAGGCTTTTCGGCGGAAGTAAACTCTTTGATTTGCACTTTTTACCATGTAGACCGTCTGGAAATGATGTCATATTTGAATACTGTTTCCCGATAATGTTTATATATCAGTCCACGTGCTACCGTGTGTAATTACTGTGGGCGTGATTTCAGCAAGCCAGCCACGTGATTGGCTAACAAATCTAGTTTCAGATTCGCATGGGATTTATATAGGGCTGAATTCAGATATAGTATTCCGTGATATTATATCTGAGTTTACTGAGATTGCGCTAACCCTTGGATCAACCCCCGATGAATTAAAGTAGACACAGCTGTCACCTCCCTGCACCGCTTAAATACTGTCAAATACAATAGATCGTACACACATCTTATGTTTTTTTAATTTTCTATACGTCTTGATCTTCTGACGTCACCATAGATTGACCAAGTCTTCTCTACATCTGTGTACTCAAAAGATCTTTAAACGACTTGGACTACCGTCTCAAGACGTTCACCCTGTCTTGACTCAATACTCACATATCTCGAGACGCTCATTCCATCCCATTACACACGCACGACGTCTTGAGACGCTCACTACAACGTCTTAAGACGCTCGCACATCATCTTAAATCACGCCATAACAGACCAGTCAATGAAGATTACGGTATAATCAACAAATCAATATAACTTGCACTCTACTATCGGGGGGGAGGGGGGAATAATTCCGATTTTTCGGTCTGATGTGGTCGTTTGTCTTCGTTTCATTTAATGCTGTCACTTATGCAGATATTAAAATTAACAATATCTATAGACTTTGAATGATCAAACTTTGACTATTGAGACAGACTTTCAATGGCATGATTTCACTAGTTGATACTCGAATGGCGTAAGTTGATTTGTTGAAAAAGAACTTTATAGTTCTAATTACAGAGGTGGATGATATATTTCCGAAGACTGCAATATTACTAGGGAATAGCGTTACACGGAAAGGTCAAAGATCGTATCAAATAAGGAACTGATGGGTGTACCGTGATTTAGGTCCTTAAGGTTTGGACTGCCATGTGATTAATCCGAACAATATTGTAACAAAATAATCCATTATTCCCATATCAATTTTGTCAAACAACAGATCTATGGCGTCCTGCTTTAGCCGATTGAAGTTAAGGTTACAACTGTTTCAAGGTTGAGAACATTGCCCGAGAGGGCGAATCGAAGTTCCGCCGTAAGTCGATTATACGATCCGTGTTCTCCTAGTAATCATTTACTCTGAAACATAGAGGATACAGCGGTTCGGCTTCTTTGCGGAAGACGACTGCTTTATGAATGAGTCTTTATTATATGGGGACAAATCGTTTCCGGTATTTTGTAGCACGAGTTTAAAGGAACTTTTTTTCAACGGTGTAACCATACCTGGCAAGCTGACGTGACCGTCAAGATCACAAAGGATTCCCAGCTCAGAGATAGGGTTCAACGCGCAACCGCGAGTCCCCCAAAATCGTCTTCCTTCTGGAGCAATCGCCCGGTGGTACGAGTGGGCAGTATGGTATGTGTTCTGCTGAGCTGCGAGTTTTATTTCAATTAATTGCTTATATGCTGTTTAGGGGTTAGTATTTTGGCGTGCACGAGCACTACTTTCTCAAGTCAGAAAGAAGCAAAATAATGCGCCAAAACAATTGCTCCAAAGTGACTCGGAATCTTGATGGACGACCCCTAACAAAGTGTCGATGAGCTTGTAACGCTTCAATCATACTGTCTGTCGAAAGATGAAAGTCTAAATTTAATTAGGGTTTCAGGCTAGGTTAATATGATCGTAAATGTAAATCTTTTAGCAGTCTGAAGCTCGATCATTGGTTCATAGCTAATCCCTCCAATTTAATTGAAGTATAAAGTCACCGAAAGAAACATTTCGATAAAATGGCATCATTCGAAGTCAGTAGATCAGC
Source organism: Hanleya hanleyi (assembly GCA_036873755.1). Taxonomy (NCBI): domain Eukaryota; kingdom Metazoa; phylum Mollusca; class Polyplacophora; order Lepidopleurida; family Hanleyidae; genus Hanleya; species Hanleya hanleyi. The sequence continues at coordinate 7,257 of JAVTVY010000638.1, forward strand.
CAATGGGAGTTCGTTGTGATTTCCCGATTCCAATCAAATCAAGCTACTACAAGTCAGCTCCCACATTTCAGGGTACCTGAGATACCCAATCTCCGGATGGGGATAGGATGCGGACTTCCTTTGGGTCGTTGATGCGGAAACCAATCTTGCCATCCATGAAGTTATGGAAGAATGGATTGAATATACAGATGTAGTTACCCGGCCTGACGTTTTCCCAGCGGAAGACTGGCAGAGGAGAGTCGTGCTCCAAATGGAAGTAAACCACAACACTCTGCTCCCGCTGATCCTGAAATATAAAACATGATACCATCAGTCGTGGAATCGAGTCAAATTCACTATGAGCGTTCATATATATCACAGTCGTGTTTACTGGCCCAAATGGTCTAAAATCTTTGACAGAAGTATTTAACCTTTTAGGCCTTCATCACATAATGACGAAGACGGTACCGTATTTCGGTAAGATACCAGAGCACGTTTGCAATATTAGATTGGCTGAGTATGAAATTCCTCTGACACTTGGCCACGACTATGTAAAATTTATATGTTATATTTAAACTAATAACCAATTTGTATCTAAATCATAAACCCACCAAAACCAGGCAATACCTTCATCCCAAAAAGCAATCATGCGAGACATCAGATTCATATTCCATGCAACATTTCACGTCGGATTTGCACCATTCTGACAGAACTGAAGTTAAGGGAAAGTGACGGTATAGGGTTTTTCCGAAACAGATTAGGGCTAGTCTGGATGAAGATAACAGTTTTTAATAGCCATCGTACCGAAATCGACGAATAAAAACATGGCATTGGTGGCAACATACAATCCGCATCACGCGAACATAGAGTGAGTCCAAAAACGAAAATTGTATTAAAAGATGAGAACTCATTAAAAGATTGTTTGGCTAATTCCACTAAATCGGTACAACGATCATGGCGATGGTTGGGCAAACATGAAATTCATTTTATTTCTCGGTATTCGCCAACACGAAACAGTTAATTCAGCCTATACTGTTATCTTGGTACAAGTTACTAAACTAGACTACATGAAATATCAGGAACGTATTATTAATATTTGGACTTTGGCTAGGTTACTACTTACGATTACTGTACATGTTACAGAAATTATCCGCTAGGATATAGTTGCTAGGGTATTATGTCAACATTATCGCCTATTTAAAAAAAAAAGATGATTTCTACACTGAAAAAAAAAAATCCTTAAATATTCCTTAAAATTCAATAAGGAATATTCCGTAGTATATTAAGGAAATTCCTTAACATGGTAATGAATATTCCTTAGTTATGTTGAGGAATATTCCGCTGGTGTAATAGTCGGGGAACATTCCTTAAATTTTTAAGGGTTTTTATTTATTTTATTTATTTATTTCAAGGAATACCCACGGGAGCAAGTCCCATTTACAGGCTCCATAAACATACATATGTACATAGAACATAATAACATAAATAATAACAATCAGGAGGATAATAAAAATGTAAGTGGCACTTGGATTAACTATAAAACATATGGATATTAACACTATTAATTATAAAGTAAAATTAAAGTTATATGGTAATAAAAATGTAAATGGTACATGGATTTTTTCTGTGTATTAAGATGGAATACACTATTGTATTTTACTGATAGGCTTTGCTTCACGAAAGGTTAATTAAAGCATATGTTCACCATAGCCATAAGAACTATCATTAAAATCTTTGAGTAAAAATTTATCCCACTTGAGTTAATAATTCGCTCAAGTTTGATTGAAGGTCACTCAAATTTGAGTTGAATTTACTCATATTGAGTGAAATTCGCTTACACTTTAGTGAAAATTAACTCCAGTTTGATTGGGATCAATTTCCACTCTTTCTTGAGTAAAACATTTATTTTCACATTGGGCCTCTTCTATATAACACGCTTTCTTGGAGTTGATGTATAGTTTTATTTCATGAATAAGGTATTTTGATTATGGGGTGGACATTCTTATAGACGACGGCTGGCTCGGATCTCACGGTTGTATGGATAATATGACCGAGCAAATTGAAACTAGAAACTAGATAACATTTGGGGAAAACAAGCTTGTTTTAAACTTAAATAATGACTGCTCCCCACAAATTGAAAGTGAAAGTTACAAAAAGGGATTTCCCCAACCAAGATAGTATATCAGAGATTTCGCCAAATCACACGATGGAAATTTAACACACGTAGTTATTAATACTCACTTGAATCCATATGCCATGTCTTAGCCAGTACACGTCCATTCTGGCGATTTTTGCCAGAAGAACTTTGGAGTTAGATCCAGCTGCACGGCTGGCAAACCACTCGTGATTCACTTCATTAAGCGAGGTAATCACGTTGTACGGACACCAAATTGGCGCGGATGACTTGACTTTGTCCACAAGGACAGAGAAATCCGCTGGTTTCGCATTCCGGTCTTGGTCCGTGTAGAATATAGTCGGGTGACGAGGAGGATGCTGGATGACTTGGTTAACCATATCGTGCATATAAAGTGGTCGCATCGACTTCAACCTTTCCTCACACATAAAGGGGTCTGCGCTGAATTCTGCACTCTTGTCTGGACGTGTGTTGTTGTTCTCTGTCATTTTAGTCTTACATAAAGGCTTGTGCGTTGGCCAGTCCTTCTTTTGACAGGGCTTTGAGCAATAAAATTTGGCTCCACAACCCCCACATCTCTTATTTTCTCCGTCTTTTCCGCAAGTAGCACATCGCGTTTTGTTTGTATTCGATGCAGTCGCCATATTTACTCGTGGCTGTTTCACTTTGTGATAAAGGTACGGTAGGTCAGTCTGACTGTGGAGTAACCTAATCCATTATAATAGTATGCATGAATACGATGATTGAATATCGACTTGTTGAATCGGAAAAGATCACATGTACCAATCAATGTGGAACTTATTATATAAACATGGGATATTTCTCGGAAATAGGGGCCTACAATCTGACGGTCAAGATTTAGGCCTTTAGAGGGAAATATTTATTATTTCAAGTCAATTTCCAGCTCCCACTTCGAACTTCCCTTGATATATCAGGCGCCCTTCAATGTTCAAAAAATTTATAAATAGACACGAGACGTCACTGACATCGAAAACATTTGAATTTTGAAATGTATCATAGAAGAGCGTTATCGATTGGCTTACCTATATATTGGGCCTACACAACCACCATATTAGGAGGAATGACATCACTATTGGTGACTTTCGAAATTAATTTCTTTGTAACGTATTACTGTGGTAACCATATTTCTGTAAATAATGGGAATTTCCCACAAAGAAAACATATCTGTCGTGCAAAATACTAGTGTGTTAGGCAAAATTAGCAGTATGCTTAATTTCAAAGAGGCCAGACTGATACTACAGCAGGCAGGTATCGATCAACATTCGTTTCACTGCAGATACGGTCTGAATGCGAATTCGAATTCTTTTGTCTGATAATGGTGTGGCGAAAATTCAATAGAATAGTTTTTGAAGTCTTTTGGTATCTTCGCAATATCATACTCTAGACCCTCGGTACTTTTAGCTGCGAGTCTCCCCCTCATAAACCAAAACATAAAATTTGACCGTCTAGAGCCTCCGTGTCGGCTGCAACATATTTCACCATGATGTTTGCAAGTATTTGACAAGGCGCAGTAAATTCGTAAGTTTATTAAATTCACGTAATTTTATGCAAATGTCGAAATCAGGGTAGTTGCAGAACATATTTATCTTTATTGTGTACAAGTAACAGCATATGGCAACAAGTATTTGAGGCGCCACACATTTTCAAACTTCATCAAAATTCTCGACAACTCAATTGCCGCCAATATTAGCCGTAGACACGTGTGTCAGTGACAGGTTACAGATTATCGCTCATAAAAGTAAATTTAAACATAGTTATCGTCTGAACAACATAGCTCGATATAGTTAATCATCTCAGGCTTACCATGCTGGTAGAGATGGTTTATGTAACGTCTCTCTTCTCTCGGCACGGTCAATTTTAGGCCAGTAAAAATTCGTCAAGCGAGGCTTTTCGGCCATATTGTTTCTCCCTAGGCAGACCATGGTTCACCATGGTAAATCCATGGTATATTTTTACCATGGTTACTTTACCATGGTTTACCATGGTAATCAATGATATAAATTTACCTCGGTTTGCTGTACCATGGTAATTCCATGGTAAACCATGGTACATTTTTGCCCTGGTTACTTTTACCATGGTAATCCATGGTACAACTTTACCATGGTTAGCTGTACCATGGTAATTCCATGGTAAACCAAGGCACATGTTTACCATGGTTAGTTTTTACAATGGTTTACCATGGTTTTACGACGGCAGATAGGTAGAGATTTGCCGTGCAACCGTGGTATATGGTATTATGGATTAAGAATACTGATCAGCGATACGGATTTGATATTTTTGGAACATCATGATGTCTTGCCGGCATCATTGAAAACTGTTGACCGCTTCTCTCTTGCAGGAAACAAGCCTATGTTTATGTATACTATGATTGTCTTTTTGGCGGTCGGAAGTGTTCAGGTATGAGAGCCATCATAGCTCAAGTGTTTACGTTTTAGGACAAGTTCCAAGTTCGATGTAATTCTTCGTCAGATCCTGAATACTTTGACCAAGACTATGGCATAAGTATGATAAGAATATAAATGTTAAATGTGTTGCGATCTCAGCAGTCATTAAGCCTTTATTAAGCGGATTTAGTGCACGTATGTCAACAAAAGGTTTGGTTAGGCATGGCAGGTGAATTTAACTAGGATTGAATGACGCGTTCGACTCAGCGGGCGAAGTAGGAGTATATTGTGCCTGGTACGTGGGTGGCTGGCGGCTTTTGAAGACTGGTTGCGATAACTTCCTGTCGGTTATTGTCACATTCGATGGTAAGTTCAGGCTGTATTCAATTCTGTATTTTTCACTTATGCCAGTGCAGTCAACGCTGTTATTAAACCGCTACTTTGTTTATACACCCATTATTCTCTATTTTATTTGGTACACAAACCCACATTTAATTTAACCCTACCTATAGCCTGGGGGACCAAACTTTCTGCGCTATCTCCGGAACGACAAAAAACAATCTTAATAAATTAATATCCTATCAATGCTCCCCAATCGTAGATGTCGCTATATAGGATCTTACGTATTTCAATTGAATTTGGTGTTCTGAGCGCTCATACCATGAATTAGGAGTTAATGACCTTCTTAGTGCATATTATCGTGTAATAATTGTTCGATGTTTAGTTTTAGACCGTCAATCAAAAAACCGAGCGGCGTAGCCGCGAGGTTTTTTGATGAGGTCTAAAACTAAACATCGAACAATTATTACACGATAATATTCACTAAGAAGGTCATTAACTCCATTCTAACATGCACAATGATAAATATTTCTTCACTTCATAAGCGGAATAACAAATTTTCTGCAAACTTGTCCCGTTTTGATGCGAGAATTTCGTGACTGGTTTGCAGGCCATGCTCGCGCGTGCTGTCCGTTCACGAGCTGCAGCTGTGTGAACTCCGCCCACTGCGCATTGAATGAACCAATCGTCGCGCAGCTTTGTAGCACTGCGTCACAAGAATGAGACGTCACCAGTTCGGCACGTAAATGTAACAGATCACAACAAACAAATGGAAGATTATCGTGTGATAATCTCCGTATGTTTTGAGGTGTGAACCAATCAGCGCACGGTTATAACGTGGAGCATGTTAGAATATTTAATAGCATTATGACATCATGGTCGCCTCTGGACTCATTTATTTGCAGTCGGGGAGGGGAGATAGGTTCAATGTGAGTAGTATATAAAGGGCAAATTGGGTCGCATTTATGCAAATTTGTGGAGCATGTGTGGAGCTCTCGTCCAATCAGAAGCGAGTATTTCAAATCCGTCACAGAGCTCTCGTCCAATCAGAAGCGAGTATTTCAAATTGACCAAAAAGCTACCTCCAACACAGGAGAGTTCCAATTTTTCCAGGTCAAAAATAGTTCCATGTATTCATCCGCGGTGATGCGGTTTTGGCGGTGATTCGGTCTCGGGGAAAAAGCTTCCGCGGAGAAAAAGTAGTCCCTAGATAAAATGGTCCGATTGGGTCGAGTGAGGTATCAAAGTGAAACATTCGTGAAGGGGCATCTGACGGGCTGGGTGTGGGATTGAAATATCGGCATTCTGCGCATGCGCGGTGGCCAAAGGGTATGAAAATATACGTTTTGAAGCTAGGGGAGCCACTAATGGTCCAATGGGATCGAGTGAGGTATCAAAGTGAAGCATTCGTGAAGGGGCATCTGATGGGCTGGGTGTGGGGTTGAAGTATCGGCAGTCTGCGCATGCGCGGTGGCCGAAGTGTATGGAAATAGACGTGTTGGAGCTATAGGAGCCCCTAATGGTCCAATGGGGTCATATGAGGTATCAATGTGAAGCGTTCATGAAGGGGCATCTAATGGGCTGGGCGTGGGGTTGAAATATCGGCATTCTGCGCATGCGCGGTGGCCAAATGGTATGAAAATAGCCGTTTTGGAGCTAGGGGAGCCCCTAATGGTCCAATGGGGTCGAGTGAGGTATCAAAGTGAAGCATTCGTGAAGGGGCATCTGATGGATTGGGTGTGCGGTAGGAATATCATTCTGTGCATGCGCAGACGCAATGCGGAGCTCTCGTCCAATCAGAAGCGAGTATTTCAAATCCGTCACAGAGCTCTCAGCCAATCAGAAGCGAGTATTTTGACCCGGTGCATTATGAGCCATATCCAAGATGGCGGCACGTATGTTCAAGATGGCGGCACATCCGGTGTCGAAAACTGGCCATTTCGTCGGGATGTGGTCACCTAGTGTCGAAAACTGGACCTTGTATGGGTCCTGCTAGACGTTTTGGAGCTAGGGGAGCCCCTAATGGGCCGATGGAGTTGTATGAGGTATCAAAGTGAAGTATATTTCAAGCATGGGTGGGTGCATGTAAAAATTTTCCTGAAAAAATACGGAACACGGACTTTATCCTAAATTACGTGAAAATGCCTATATGGGGTATGGGGGGTATAGGACCATCCTGGGAAACCTACTTCTCGACATTTGCGGTATAGGTTGTGGGGTCTCGTTTTCTTAGTCTCGTCAAGACAAACATGATAGGAAGTGTCCCGGCGCGAATCGGTGAAATTTTTGAAAAAAGTCACCGAACCCCATATAGTCCAATACTGGGGGTATAGGATCAATGTTTGTCCCCTGGGAAACGTACTTCTATACATTTGCGGTAGGGTTGTGGGGTCTCGTTTTACTCGTCTCGTCATTTAGAACATGATAGGAAGTGTCCCTGTGCGAATCGGTGAAATTTTTGAAAAGTACGATATAGCCTCATATAGTCCCATACTGAGGGTATAGGATCAATGTTTGTCCCCCTGGGAAACGTACTTCTATACATTTGTGGTAGGGTTGTGGGGTCTCGTTTTACTCGTCTCGTCATTTAGAACATGATAGGAAGTGTCCCCGTGCGAATCGGTGAAATTTTTGAAAAAAGTCACCGAACCCCATATAGTCCCATACTGGGGTATAGGATCAATGTTTGTCCCCCTGGGAAACGTACTTCTATACATTTGCGGTAGGGTTGTTTGGATTTGTTTTTCACGTCTCGTCATTTAGAACATGATAGGAAGTGTCGCGGAGCGAAACGGTGAAATTTTTGGAAAAAGTCACCGAGGCCTGGGTAGGCCCATAGGCCTATACTGCATGGCTATGGGTGTATAGGCCCATACGGGGTGGACGTGTTGGGGTCTAGGTGAGTCCCTAATGATCCGATGGGGTCGAGTGAGGTCTTATTTTGAAGCTCTCGTGGAGGAGCACTTGACTACACTAATGGTTCGTCCGTGTTCAATAGTCTGCGCATGCGCAGCCTGGCCGTAGTATAGAAAGCAGGCATTTTGGGGGGTATGTGGGTGTGTGTTTGGGGGTAGAGATGGGCTATTCACGGTTCGAATGGGTCGTGTGAGGTATCAATGTGAAGCTTGTGTGGGGTAGAGTCAGAATGGCGTGTTTTTAAGTGCAAGTCGCGTCAATCTGCGCATGCGCAGCCTGGCCGTAGTAGAGAAAACAGGCATTTTTGGGGGTATGTGGAAAGGATCCCATCATCAGAATCTGTCCGTCATCTATTTGACCCAGAATCTCATTCCTCAAGTGAAGGCGTCCAGAGATATTGCCTTGAACTACCAATACTTTGTGTTGTTCTCCAATCTTGGTCCGAATGCGTCGTATGAGGTGTCATATTGTAGCAACGCCCGCCAACGCCAAGCTTAACGCTTCAACGCCCTGGTGAAATAGCTCAGAAGTTCTGATTTTCTAGATATTCCATGGAATTGACACCAATTCATCGAAATGCAGTGACGCCCGTCAACGCCCGTCGTTACGCCTTAACGCTCTTACATAACGCCTTGACGCCATGATATAGACCAGAGAGAACAACAACAACAACAAGGATGACACATGAGAGAACAACAACAACAAGAAGTTTTTTCATATAGTTTATTTTCCCCAATGTCACATCATACCCACGCTGGGGGAGCCGCGTTGGGTATGTTTACAACTCAAAAAGACTCTTGCCCAATCATAGGCCACCATTTGCATGTTTCATATTCGTTCCTGGCCGTTAGATGTATTCTTGTTCCATCTTCGGCCATGTTCGCTCTGAACCGTTTATTCTAATCATCGTCGGACAGGCCTGGATATTCTTCGGGCAGCATGTCCTGAAACAGTTGTTTGCGCATTCTGATCGCATTTTCCAGGGCCTCGGTGGGTGGTAGCCCCATAGCCTCTTCCAAGCGACGCTTGGTCTTCATGATGGACCTGTGCGTGGGTCGCCTTTCATTTCAAGCGGTAGTGAGGTATACTGTTCATAGATCGCCATGGCTGCTTTCCTGATGCAGGGGCGCATTTGGGTGTACGTCTGTTGTAATTATCCTCTCCGGCGTCCTCGATCGCTGCAGCGTAAGTATTGATAGCTGCTGTCACAATACGATCCCAGAAGGTAGGTTCTGCCTCACTTTCCACGGACGTATGCTGACTATCTGGGGTCAAGCTCTCCGTATCACTAGATAGACTCTCAGCAATCCCTGTTTCGGTATCAGTCGATACACTCTCAGCAGTCTCTGTATCAGCATCCCCCTCAACGGACTCCTCGGAGTCTTCAATCCCATGTATATTTTTCTGGTGTCGCATCATATCGTAACGTCTGGTGAACGTGCGTTCACACTCAGAGCAAGTATAAGTCATGTTGACGGTTGAACGTCGACTGTGCGTGTTTTTGAAAATACGCTCGCTTTTATAGACAGTAACGCCCGTCAACGCTTAGCTTAACGCTTCAACGCCCTGGTGCATTAGCTCAGACGCTCTGATTTCCATGGAATTGACACCAATTCATCGAAATGCAGCGACGCCCGTCAACGCCCGTCGTTACACCTGAGCGCCCGTCTCCACGCCTTAACACACTTTCTTAACTGACATACGCAGCTCTATGTAAGAACCCCCGTGTGGCAGAGCTCTTGGTCTGGTTCACGTGACCGGAACTGACCTTTGACCCGGCGCGCGCGGTGTAAAGGTTTCCACCTTTGCGCGCCGGGTCAAAGGTCAGTTCCGGTCACGTGAACCAGACCAAGAGCTCTGCCACACGGGGGTTCTTACATAGAGCGGCGTATGTCAGTTAAGAAAGTGTGTTAAGGCCGTAGTTTTCTCTACTACGGCCAGGCTGCGCATGCGCAGATTGACGCGACTTGCACTTAAAAACACGCCATTCTGACTCTACCCCACACAAGCTTCACATTGATACCTCACACAACCCATTCGAACCGAGAATAGCCCATCTCTACCCCCAAACACACACCCACATACCCCCAAAATGCCTGCTTTCTATACTACGGCCAGGCTGCGCATGCGCAGACTATTGAACACGAACGAACCATTAGAGTAGTCAAGTGCTCCTCCACGAGAGCTTCAAAATAAGACCTCACTCGACCCCATCGGATCATTAGGGACTCACCTAGACCCCAACACGTCCACCCTGTATGGGCCTATACACCCATAGTCATGTAGTATAGGCCTATGGGCCTACCCAGGCCTCGATGACTTTTTCCAAAAATTTCACCGTTTCGCTCCGCGACACTTCCTATCATGTTCTAAATGACGAGACGTGAAAAACAAATCCAAACAACCCTACCGCAAATGTATAGAAGTACGTTTCCCAGGGGGACAAACATTGATCCTATACCCCAAGTATGGGACTATATGGGTCTATATGGGGCTACATCGTACTTTTTCAAAAATTTCACCGATTCGCTCCGGCACGCTTCCTATCATGTTCTAAATGACGAGACGTGAAAAACAAATCCAAACAACCCTACCGCAAATGTATAGAAGTACGTTTCCCAGGGGGACAAACAATGATCCTATACCCCCAGTATGGGACTATATGGGTCTATATGGGTCTCGGTGACTTTTTTCAAAAATTTCACCGATTCGCTCCGGGACACTTCCTATCATGTTTGTCTTGACGAGACTAAGAAAACGAGACCCACAACCTATACCGCAAATGTCGAGAAGTAGGTTTCCCAGGATGGTCCTATACCCCCATACCCCATATAGGCATTTTCACGTAATTTAGGATAAAGTCCGTGTTCCGTATTTTTTCAGGAAAAATTTTACATGCACCCACCCATGCTTGAAATATACTTCACTTTGATGCCTCATACAACTCCATCGGCCCATTAGGGGCTCCCCTAGCTCCAAAACGTCTAGCAGGACCCATACAAGGTCCAGTTTTCGACACTAGGTGACCACATCCCGACGAAATGGCCAGTTTTCGACACCGGATGTACCGCCATCTTGAACATACGTGCCGCCATCTTGGATATGGCCCATAATGCACCGGGTCAAAATACTCGCTTCTGATTGGCTGAGAGCTCTGTGACGGATTTGAAATACTCGCTTCTGATTGGACGAGAGCTCCGCATTGCGTCTGCACATGCGCAGAATGATATTCCTACCGCACACCCAACCCATCAGATGCCCCTTCACGAATGCTTCACTTTGATACCTCACTCGACCCCATTGGACCAGTAGGGGCTCCCCTAGCTCCAAAACGGCTATTTTCATACCCTATGGCCACCGCGCATGCGCAGAATGCCGATATTTCAACCCCACACCCAGCCCATTAGATGCCCCTTCATGAACGCTTCACATTGATACCTCATATGACCCCATTGGACCATTAGGGGCTCCCCTAGCTCCAAAACGTCTATTTCCATACACTCTGGCCACCGCGCATGCGCAGAATGCCGATACTTCAACCCCACACCCAGCCCATCAGATGCCCCTTCACGAATGCTTCACTTTGATACCTCACTCGATCCCATTGGACCATTAGTGGCTCCCCTAGCTCCAAAACGTTTATGTTCATACCCTTTGGCCACCGCGCATGCACAGAATGCCGATATTTCAATCCCACACCCAGCCCATCAGATGCCGAGACCGAATCACCGCCAAAACCGCATCACCGCGGATGAATACATGGAACTATTTTTGACCTGGAAAAATTGGAACTCTCCTGTGTTGGAGGTAGCTTTTTGGTCAATTTGAAATACTCGCTTCTGATTGGGCGAGAGCTCTGTGACGGATTTGAAATACTCGCTTCTGATTGGACGAGAGCTCCACACATGCTCCACAAATTTGTATAAATGCGACCCAATTTGCCCTTTATATACTACTAATGTGTCCATTTACCCCAATGTTTACACCAAAGATCAGTCCATATATTTACCCCGTATTATGGTGCCACAATGTCGGGGCCGCGGCAACATGAAAAGATACCTCGCCAGCGAGCTGGCTAATTCGGCTGAGCCAACCAAAAATTCTTTGTCATCAATGTTCCCTTCAAAGCACTATGAAGCGTTCTCGGGATTGGTTAACACGCGAGTTACTGCAAGCCTGTTAGATCCTACAAGCGACAGTATCCATATGGGGAGCAGATAGGATTTAATTTTAATTAGATTGGACAAAAAATGGAGAGCTGACACTCCGTGACTTTATAGATTATCATATTGGGGTCATTTTGAGCCTATCTGCATAACCCCCCGAGCAGAGGATCATGGGTAAATCCAAGATGGCAGCCACGTGGGGTCCCAGAAAAGTGATGTTTTTGTCATATTTCTTAAAAATTTCTGCTTTCCCGCAATGAAAAGTGAGCAAAAACTATTTTATTTCGCATTACATTAATATTTACTAATTTATCATGTAGTTTTTGCGGAGAAATTACAAAAATAAAAATTTCGGAAAATCTGACCGAAAAAATCGACCAAAAAATGTCGTTTTTGAAAATGACGTCATCAAAGCGGCCATCTTGGATTTTTTTACATTTTCCGGTAGAGCTTTACCAAAGGGTATAGTGTGATAAGTTTCAGCCGCCTAGCTCAAGGGGCAAGAAAAATAGTTAGGGTGGGGGGCAGGCCTGGACAGGTCCCAAAAAGCCCAGGCCAGATAGGGTTAATGCAAAATATTGTATGGGACATTATGTTTTATATAGGAAGGGTGGTTTTTGAGGGGATGGGGGTGCCTGATATGATACACTTATGTGTCTATTGTGTGACAATCCATAGGTTGTTTGGGGCAAGGACGTATTCATTATATTTAGCATTTAATTGCGTTCATTTATTCATTTTATACGCCGCCAAAAGGCGGTCGTATTATGTGATGGCGGTTTCCGTCCGTGTGCCCGTCTGTCCGTCCGTCGTGTCCGGTCTATATCTGGAACAGTTTTCTATCTACAGTTCCAACTTTTGGTGAGTGGATACCCTATGGGGAGACGATGTGTCGCGTACCAAAATGAAGGTCGAGGTCAGAGGTCAAAGGTCACTGGCCTAAAAACAAAAAATGTTCGTGTCCGGTCTATATCTGTGAACGTTTTCTATCCACAGTTGCAATTTTTTGTGAGTGGATATGCTAGGTGAAGACGATGTGTCGCGTACCGAAAGTGAGGTCGAGGTCAGAGGTCAAAGGTGACTGTTGCCTAAAATCAGGAAATCATTGATCTTTGACAGTTTTCTATCTACAGTTTTAATTTTTGGTGAGTGGATGCCCTAGGGGAGAGCGATGTGTTGCATACCAAATGTAGGTCGAGGTCAGAGGTCAAAGGTCAATGTGACCGAAAAATCAGGAAATCATTAAAAATTTCTATTTTTTGTGAGTGGACTTAATAGGGGGAAATGAAGTTTCGCATACCAAAAAATAGGTCAAGGTCAAAGGTCACGTTGACTCCAAAAGCAGGAAATTATTAAAAATAACTTTTTTTTTGTGTCAGTAGATACATTAGGGGGACACGATGTGTCACCTACTAAACTGTAGGTCAAGGTCAAAGGTTAAGGTCAAGGTCATCCAAAATTGTGAAATTGTTAAAAGTCATGATTTTTTGAGTCCATTGTGAAATAACGGGGAGTCCTTTTGTCATGTACCAAAATTTAGATCCAGGTCAATATTCAAGGTCACTGTGACCCCAGAATCAAGGTCAAAGGTCAGTGTGACCTAAAAATCAGGAAATCATTAAAAATTACTAATGTTTTGAGTGGATTCAATAGGGGGAAATGTAGTGTCGCATACCAAAAATTAGGTCAAGGTCAAAGATCACTGTGACCCCAAAATCAGGAAATTATTAAAAATAACTCTTTTTTTTGTCAGTAGGGGGATATGATGTGTCACGTACCAAAACGTAGGTCAAGACCGAACGTCTGTGACCCCCAAAATCATGAAATTCATAAAAATCATGATTTTTTTGTGTCCATTGATACATTGAGGGAAGACGATCTGGCGTGTACACAAATTTAGGTCAAGGTCAAAGGTCAAGGTCACTGTGACCCCCAAAATCTGGAAATCATGAAAAATATTTTTTTTCTGTCAGTAGTTACATTAGAAGGACATGATGTGTTTCATACCAAAATGTGGGTCAAGGTCAAGTTCACTGTGACTCCAAAATCAAGAAATCATTAAAAAATCATTTTCATATGCCTGTCAAAGATGAGGTCGCGTAATGCGATGTTGCGTTCTGTCTATTCAATATTAACATTTGATGTCCATGTGATATCTCGTTTCAAGGTATGAATTGGTACCAAACTGTGAGTATACCTTACTCGCATGGCAAAGAGGATCCATTTTTCTTGAGATCAATTTTTCAAAGGTCAGGGTCACAGTCCCCCAATTACAAGCGTCTAGTCCGTCATTCATAATCCAGCCGTCGTCCATTAGAGAATATCCGCGTCCATAATCCAAATACCTATTCCATTTTCCATATAACAGTATTAGCACCAAATTCAAAAAGACAATCATAGTATACAAAAACATCGGCTTGTTTCCTGTAAGAGAGAAGCGGTCAACAGTTTTCAATGATGCTGGCAAGACATCATGATGTTCCAACTGAATCAAGTTTAGCTGACTATTATATGTGTTAGGTTGGAATATTCAGAGTTCTCTCCCATACACGTATATGGCATTTGTCCTGTGGAGTTGTCTCTCATGTTTGAAACAGCTACATCTAGTTACACTGTTGTGAAATAAAAACCATACATTTACTAATTTAACGAGAAGAGGGGTCCTTTATGAACTTCATACCTGTTTATTAACTCAAGAACAAATGTTTACTTCATCACTTTATTCTTCCTTCTTGAAAAATTCTCTCGCCTGAAAGGAATCCGTTTGCAGGAAAACTACTATTTTCTTGTGTTTGACTATTGTCGATTTCCGTGTGGGATATCTGAGCTCTCCGCTCTTGCTTCAAGGCCAACTAGTTACCAAGACTAAAGCTCATGTTTTAGTTTATCATTTCAATCTAAAATGTGATATATGTTACATTCTCAGAAGCACAAAATTGTAGACCTTTCTCTGGATTGCTAGCTACCAATTAGAATCAAGGCTATTAAACAACCTTGAAATTTGGACCAATGTAATTCCAGATATACGGGCGTATATTGAAGCCCCTTGGGCTCTTGTTCATGTAGTTCTCATAAATAATATCTTGCGTGGCATGTTTTTGGAATAATTGTGCATAATGTCGTATGGGAAATATTAGAGGGTAATATTTTTAGTTTATAAGTTCATTTCATTGATTTTCAGTGACCAATCTTGTTTTGTGTCTTCCCAGGACTTCCATCAATGGTAGAGAAATTATCAAGTCTGATATCGACTCAGAGGACGCCAGGAAAATGACGAATGAACTGCTGCAAGGGATGTATTCGGAGGATTATGGCTGGTGAAATAGCCGAAATTACTAGTGAGTATAACAACTTCATATCATTAGTTTGCTAATAAATTTCAGAGCCTGAGTTTTGCTCTCACACTCACATCTCTCTCCTTTTGCTCACAAGAGAGTGAAAACTATCTCTCCTAATAAATAACAGCTTACACTGTATTATATCGCAATCACACCCATTATTGCACAACCCACTCTCATACGAGGGGGTTATTTATATGATTTCTGCTTCTTTCGAGGCTCAAGGTGTGCACTTGTATAATGTTTCATGTCTATATACTATATGTATACTTGGAATTTCTATTCGGATTGTCCTTGCTTGTCCATTATATATTTCATATAGCGTCGCTTAAACCAGACTTTTGGCAAGCATTTTAGATTCCCATTTTAAAATGCGCATAATATGCGAATCACTACAATAAACCAGGGAGAATTGGACTATCTCCCTTGAACTACTGTTGCTGTTTTATTATGTTTAACTATACTGTACTATATCAGTCAGTGTTCGCGGTTGTTTATGTTTCATGTATTTTACTTTCACAGAGACAGTGCAGAAGTTTTTTAACGACAAGAAGGTGGCCGAAATTCACTATTACATGAGGGAGAAATTAAACAATGCGGCGAAGAACCTAAAAAGAAAACAAGCTTCCTCAAATTTGACGTTGTAATATAGTTCGAAGTATATACCGGTTTAAATAAATGTTATTATTGTACATCATTTCTTTTTGTTATGTTCCTTGTAACATGTCCCCGTGTGAAGTTTCAGAACCCAATGCTTTTACACTGAAAGCATAAATTGTGCCTTCGTTTGTCGACAAACACACCAACAGCGGTGCAGGGTTGCAACTATTATATTCAAAATGATCATAATTACAGCGGAAGGATCAGGCCATATAATTCCCGAGGAATCTGTTTTCCCTCAGTCTCCATCAAAGTATGATGCTGCATTTGGGTTCAACTGTTGTTAACATGTTAAATTTCTACAGGTATGGAAAGTAATCATCTCCCTAGTATAATCCGTGGCGTGTCCTCCTCCTCCTCCTACTCCGCTTTACTCACTGCACAGCGGTCGCATAGGTGTGGCACGGGATAGGGTGGGGCGAGAGATGGAGTTTACAAAAATAGAAAGGGCACGCGATCTCCCTATCCCTATAGGTTTGGCGCGGGATAGGGTGGGGCGAGAGACCTGGGGATTTCGTTACCTGAGATTCCATAGGCCAGGCTTGCACCCTACAGTAGAATGGGTCGACTGCGCATGCGCGATGAGTAGTATAGAAAGGGCACGCGATCTCCCTATCCCTATAAACTAACCCATGGGGATGAATGAACCCATGGGGGTGAATGAGCACCCGTTATACTAATCCGTGGCGTGTCCTCCTCCTCCTCCTCTGCTTTACTCCTTATACTATTAAAGAAGTCAGCCAGTGAGGCAAGAGACATGTGGATTTCACGTTTCACTTCTTAATCCGTGGCGTATGAGGGTCGGCTCATGTGGGTTTCACTTCTTAATCCGTGGCGTATGAGGGTCAGCTCAGATCCTCTGGGGTGGGGACAAGCTCCTGAGGGCAGTGGGTGGGTTCAATGGCGTATGCAGGTCGGCTCATGTGGATTTCACTTCTTAATCCGTGGCGTATGAGGGTCGGCTCAAATCCCCTGGGGTGGGGACATCCCCCTGAGGGCAGTGGGTGGGTTCAATGAAAGCTCGTTACTATAACTCTCAATGTAATCGTATCCAGCCAAGTTCCCGATACCGGAACGAAACATAATGAACACTTCTGAATGGTTAACACACCAACCTTAACAGGGCTTGAAACGGTGGTTATCTTGGTAAACCACGGTGGTTACCATGGTTCAGATTTTTCAATTTCTTGCCCTGCTTAATTTACCATGGTAATTGTTAATTACCATGGTACAAACCATGGTATAAACCATGGTAAACCATGGTATAAAACCATAGTATGAAACCATGGTAAACCATGGTATGAAAACCATGGTATAAACCATGGTAAACCGTGGTAAACCATGGTATACACCATGGTATAAAACCATGGTAAACCGTGGTAAACCATGGTAAACCATGGTATAAACCATGGTAAAAGGGACAAAACACCATGGTTTTTACCATGGATTTACCATGGTATTTTTTTATAAGGACAATTCCATTGGTAAACTTTAAGTAATTATAGGGAAAATAATTAACTGGAAAATTGTATGGGGTATAAATATTTGCCCGAAATAATGTTTTTCGACAATTCTTCGTAAAAATAAGATTGACAGCTTTTACTACGAGACTCTCATCCAATCAAATTACTGAATTTCGCGCAGTAGTTTAGACTCCGCCTACTTTGTCAAAAATCTATATAAGTAGCAGAATGGAGCAGTTTAGCTTCGTAATGGTCTCGGAGTCGGACATTAAGTTTTACCTTTCCCTCTCAAAAACATTTAAGTTAGCACCACCGCAATAGACGCCAAAGGAAAAGAATGGATGTTAGTATTCAACATATATAAATAGCAAGATTTTCAGCTGAATTAGCGCTGCAAGAAGAGCCGTACACAATCTAGATTATCCTGTTCTGCTTAACATAGTGATTCCCATTTGCTGAGTTTAACCTGGAAAATCCCATTTGCTGTGCTTAACCTGGGAAATCCCATTTGCTGTGCTGAGTCAGGTTATTTCAATGCACTCTGCCGAGAGCAGCTGCGAACCATACAATGCCACTTGAGTTTAACTGCTGAGGATAAGTTCGTTGAGCAAGAGCCATAAACAGTGAACAACCCTGAAAAACTACGTTTTGGTCACTTTTGGCACAGAAACTAATAAATTCTAAAAACAGCTGGTGCAGCAATGTATATATGTAAAGTGAATTTATGCAAATAGCAGAGACTATAACTGGTATATAGAAGTTGTATATACGTTGAATAAACTGTTTATTGTTATCTGTTGAACTTTATACCAGAGTTGACGTTGATCATTGCATGCTCATCTATAGTCTATTGCAAAGATGCAGAGAGCGAAAACTTCTATTTCGCATACAATCTATCAATGATAAAGCACTGACAGCGAAATAAGCTGAACAATTCATAGAGTGATAAATCAGCCTAGCAGATTACCTAACGACTATAAGGTACGGCGCATCACGTTGGGCACACCGGTTCTCGTCAGATCACCGAAGTTAAGCAGCGTTGAGCTCGGTCAATACTTGGATGGGTGACCGGGTGCTGTACTGGCTGGGCTGATCAGTGTCCAGAATAATAGGAACTGTGGACACTCTCGTGTTCTGGCACATGTAGGCACCGTCGTGATATGACTGAAACAATGTTGAAAACGACGTTAAATCCTACTCACTCACTCACTCACTCCTAACGACTATATGACAGTACCAGAACAGGTGACAAGACGAATAACGTACCCCATTGGTAGCGACACCTCCGAAGAAGATATATGAAGATTTATATGAAGATTCGGTTGTAAATTGTAAAGAAAACTCCATACAGAGAAGAAAGAAGAAAACACCAGATGAACTATTGAGTCAAATACAATCAAAATCAATATATGAATTATTCTCGCTCCAGTCTCACATAAGTAAATACGGACTAGTACAAATTGTATCACCCCGGGTGGTACTGGTGGCAGCATACCTAGACATTTTGAGTTTACAAGATATAGTAGTACTAGCTGAGAGACATAGAAGAAATTTCCGCTACAATTGGTGACGAGCGGTGGGATTAGTACTGTTCCTACAGTACTTGTTGTCACAAGAAATTAACTGTCATTAAAACTGGCTGAACTTTTGACATATTGATTAAAAATGGATCAATACCCCGACATGTCCATCCAATCGGAAGATCCTGAAGTGTCATTTCATCCATCACATCAGCAGCAGATGGAGGAAGGCGATGAAAGCCCTCCGGCGCCGAGACCATTTCCACGTGAGTTTGGGCTAGGCGACGGAACTCACGTACAAGGCACCAATCGTTGCAACATCAAACCGGAAGTATATAATGGTGACACATCTTGGAAATAATATTTACAGGTCTTCCAAGCCATATCCCGCATAAATAGAAGGAGCAGTCAGGAGAAGCCTGATTTCCTATTTACACATCTGCATGGTCCTGCGAGGCAGCTGGCATGTACCTTGAGCATTACCGATCAACAGGATTTCGATAGTCTGGCAAAGATCCTGGGGACCAGATTTGGGGAGCGAGATCAAGCCGAGTTGTACCTAGCTGAACTGAGGGGACGTCGGCGCAAGAGCAAAGAGAGTTTACGTGAGCTGGGACAGGCAGGGAGGAAGTTGGCGACTTTCGCATATCCTGGCATGGATTCTCTTCATCTGAAGCGGTTGGCGAAGACGCACTTCATCGACGCTATAGAAGATTCATATATGAGGATGCAGATATATCAGAGCAAGCCGAATAATCTCCAGGAGGCAGTTACTCTCGCTCTGGAGATTGAGGGTTACAGGCAGGTAGAAGCACAGCGTAATCCACGGAAATTCGTTCGGAGAGTAGACGTCACACATGACAACAAAGCATTGATGACCAGATTTGCAACTCTGGAAGAAAAGATGAAAAACATGTCAGAACACAAGAATCAAACAGGCGAGCAAGATGAGAGGTTCAAAGACGGTTATTCCAACATCGAATGTTATGGGTGTCGAAAACGGGGACCCATGATTCGCAATTGTCCAGAAAACGCGGGTTGAAATTATCAGCCACAACGAAAATCGGAAAACGCGAGACAACCGGCCCAAAGGGGCAAGGATCGGTTGTAGTTACAAGCGTCTAGTCCGTCATTCATAATCCAGCCGTCGTCCATTAGAGAATATCCGCGTCCATAATCCAAAGACCTATTCCACATTCCATATAACAGTATTAGCACCAAATTCAAAAAGACAATCATAGTATACATAAACATAGGCTTGTTTCCTGCAAGCGAGAAGCGGTCAACAGTTTTCAATGATGCCGGCAAGACATCATGATGTTCCAAAAAGCCCCATGAAATAGATGAAGACGTGGCAAACAGTCATTCATCAGAAATAACGTGTTTCACCTATAAAAACCGTCAGCAACAACATAGACAGGATAATGAAGCTGTATGAAAGGTAGGGTTAGAACCACCAGGAAGCGGACTCTATGTTCCAGGTCGAGTCGGTATTACGAACATTTCATTTCTTATCGGTACAGGGGCTTGTGTTACCATTTTATCACATCATGTCTATAAGAGCATAGCGCTTGAAAATCGACCTGAAATGCAGACAACATCCATGGAGTTGACAACTAATCAGAAACCGCTGGGAATTCACGGAATCTGCCAAATGGGCATTGGAATTCTTCCATACCCAACAACTAGCCAAATCATAATAGCCGACATCCAACCAGATGGAATCCTGGGGATGGACTTTCTAATGAAGAATGACTGTGAAATTCATCTAAATAGAAAATGCTTGACATGTAACGGTCAGCAAATTCTATGTCATGGGCAAGAAGACTAGTTTTGCTGTCGTCTTGTAGTTTCGGAGACGACCGTCATTCCTCCAGGACAACAAATGGTTGTTGCTAGTCGACCTGAAGTGGGATGCAGCATCTTGGGTAAATGGGCCATATGCGAACCTTTAGGGGGAAAGCCGAAAAACGATGTGCTGATAGGGAGAACTTTAGTAGATACAGAACGCTAGTCCTGTCCATTGAAAGTCATGAATATGGGTGCGACATCGCATGTTATTTATAAAGGGACAAGCTGCTATGCTTAGCCCTGTGTTGGATACAACAGTAGTTTTTGATGAAACTGAAGAGTTCCTTGAAGCCGGTAAGAAGGAAAAAGTTTCAACAAATATCTGTAGTGTAAGTCCAATGGAAAACGAAGTAACATTACCTGAGCATTTGGAGTCGCTGTACACAAGAAGTACCAAGGATATGGATCCAGCCAGCCAATGCCGGGTAAAGTCGTTGCTTACAGAATATTCAGATATATTCGCAAAGTCTGATGCAGACCTGTGGAGAGCAAAAAGAGTAAAACATTCGATAAATACTGGGAATACGCCACCCTTGAGACAGCCAGCAAGAAGACTACCGATGCACAAACAAGAAGAAGCCGACGCACAGATTCAAGACATGTTACAACGATGAATAATAGAGCGATCAACCAGTCCTTGGGCATCTCCCATCGTGCTCGTTACTAAGAAGGATGGTACTACACGTTTTTGTGTGGACTATCGCCGCCTGAACATTGTTAGTATAAAAGACGCATATCCGTTACCCCGCATCGTCGATTCCATCGATTCACTTCACGGCGCCAAATGGTTCTCAACTTTAGATCTCGCAAGTGGTTATTGGCTGGTCGAATTGGATGAAGATGCCAAGGAGAAAACCACGTTCATTACGAGAAGTGGTTTGTATCATTTTAATGTCATGGCCTTTGGTTTGACCAATGCACCTTCCACATTTGAACGGCTCATGGAGATGACCATAGCAGGATATCAATGGGGTTTTTGTCTGATTTACCTTGATGACGTGATCGTTGCAGCAAAATCATTCGACGGGGCGATCATAAATCTGAGAAAAGTTTTTGAGCGGATGCGAAAAGCAGGGTTGAAATTAAAACCAAAGAAATGTCATCTTTTCCAGGAGCAAGTAAAGTACTTGGGCCACGTCATATTTGCCGACGGAGTAGCTACAGATCTGGAGAAGATTGAAGCTATAAAGAATTGGCCAGTTCCAACCACGGTGACCGATGTAAGAAGTTTCCTCGGGTTAGCAAGTTACTACCGACGCTTCATTACCGGTTTCGCAGGAATAGCAAGACCATTACATCACCTAACAGAGAATGAAAAAGAGTTCAAGTGGACAGAGGAGTGTGAAACGGCTTTCCGTCAGCTACAACAGAACCTTATGAACAGTCCTATCCTGGCATATCCAAGTTCGCACGGTGACGTCCTACTGGACACAGATGCTAGTGCATTCGGGATAGCAGCAGTATTGTCACAAATGCAAGGGGGGCAGGAAAAGGTTATTGCATACGCAAGTCGTGCCCTAAGCAAGGCAGAGAGAAATTACTGCGTGACACGAAGGAAGTTGCTAGCTGTTGTAACTTACGTAAAGTACTTTCGACAATATCTCTATGGTCGTCATTTTACCGTTCGTACTGATCACAATGCACTAAGATGGTTACTCAATTTCAAATTTGAGACAATTACAACACATATAAGGGAAGTGGGAAGAGGTACCGACATACTGACTGCGTCACATGACTTCACAGAATAGTCTTCTGGTTAACCTATTCTAAAGCACATACCAAGTATCTAACGATTCGTGATATGTGTTGTATCTCAGGTACGCTTTTATTGTACCTGTTCATGTGGCAACTTGGATGATATGACCACACGGCCCCTAGCACCGGCATAAGCGGTATTAGATACAAATCTAGAGAGCTATGATGGAAATGCTCTGACAACTCGTATACTGGTAATTGGTGAGCTGTTTCGCTGTGACAACTCGTACATTGGAGATTGGTGAGCTGTATCGTCGTCAGATGTAAATGACGGCATTTAACACAAAAAGACTAGTCTGTAAGGCCCGATGTCGACCCAGCATCAACTTCCCACAAATGCCAACATATATCAAAGACCAAAAGGTCTGTACAGGGGGCGGGCCTCGGGGAAGAAGAAGACGGATGCTTGTGTTCAGCCAGATCATTCTGGACCGATCAATACCACCATCACCAAGGTCAAGTGGTTACCCAAATCCTGGGGGTATCCTGAAAGAAGATATCGCAAGAAATTCAAGAAAAATAACAAACAAGTACCTCAGGTTTCTGTGGTAACCAGACAGCAAAAGTCAAAATCAAAAGTCATAAAACAACAAATACAAACAACTTCACCAGAACCAAAGCAACTAAACAATGATGACTGAAGATCCCATACAAAACTCGCTGAAGCCCAGTCCAAGGATCCATATCTGCAATGGATATATAGAGCAAAACTACAAAACACAACACGACCGGATTGATCACAAGTTTCTTCACAGAATCACGCTACAAAATATTACTGGTCCAGATGGCATCGCTTAGAGTCACGAGATAATGTTCTCTACAAGAAATGGGAATCAGAAGATGGTAAAGTCTTTCATCGGCAGATGTTATTACCTCGGGATTACAGGAAAGAAGTATTTCGCCAGTTACATGCTGCGAAGACTGCTGGACATATGGGAGTATCAAACACAGTACCAAAAATTCAGCAGAGGTTCTATTGGCATGGAATGTTTCAAGACGTGAAGTTATGGTGCAAGCAGTGCGACGTCTGTAGTTCACGCAAATCCCCCCATCAACATAGACAAGCCGCCCTCCGACAGTATGATGTAGGAACACCGCAGGAGCGAATTTCTCTGAATGTCCTCGGACTGCTACCTAAAACAAATAAAGGCAATCAGTACATATTAGTAGTTCAAGACTACTTCACTAGATGGGTAGAAGCTTATGCAATGCGAAATCAGGAAGCTGAAACGGTTGCTACAAAATTAGTCAAAGAGTATATTTGCAGATTTGGCGTACCTCGTGAAATTCACTCTGATCAAGGGTCCAATTTCCAATCATTGGTCTTTGGGGAGGTCTGTCGTCTATTGGGAATGGAAAAGACGCGCACTACGCCATATCATCCACAGTCCAATGGAATGATAGAAAGACTCAATCGCACGTTGGAGGACCGATTAGCCATGATGGTTGAGAAAAATCAAAAGAATTGGGATGAGCAATTACCGTTCGCATTGATGGCCTACAGATCATCTGTCTACGATGTTAGTCAACAGAGTCCAAACATGATGATGTTGGGAAGAGAAGTTCAATTGCCACTAGATTTATTAACCAGGCAACATGAAGAGATGCCAGTGTTAGAGAGTACTGAGTACAGAGTTACGCGAACGTCAGGAAGTAGCACACGAGTCAGCAAGAAAAAAAGACATAGGGCACGTGAAAAGCGGAATTATGACAAATGTCGTAATGGGTGTCCATTCAACATAGGAGATCCTGTATGATTATACGATAGCTCGCATAAGAAGAAGTTATCACCGAAACTAATCTGTCACTGGGATGGACCATATCAAGTAATTAGCAAGCTTGATGACGTCATCTGTCGTGTACAACGTTCACCTCAGTCGAAGCCAAAAGTGGTTCACTTTGATCGTCTAAAACCGTATGAAGGAGTCAATTTTACTCCATGGCGGATCAATGTAACTTCTCCTGAGCTGTCGCTACCAATCGAGGACAACGCTTGAATGACTGACGAAACTGAACAGCAGACAATTGACTAGTAACTTTATCGGGAATGGAACAAGAGATCAACAAATGAACATAATAATTAAAGGATAAATTGGAAGGAACTAATTCAGTTAATACATTCTATTTACAGGAAACAACAATGAAAGAAGACAAACATGAGCGACATTACTGTCGATGTGGTAGATGTTACAGTCTGAAGTCCAGTTTGGTTCGACACCAGAAAGAGTGTGCCGCAACACTATTTGCAACAAGTTTGTATTGTTTTAAAGAGTTTCCCACAAGGGACATAATGAAAAACCATCTGGAGATCTGTCCTCAGACACCTGGGGAACAGAGGCGGATGCACGGGAGGAGGAAGTTAGAAAGGAAAAGAAAGATCAAGAGGAAAGCGACTCCACCAGTAAGTGTAACAAAACCATCACCGGGGACACCACTATTAGATGAGCACGATGGGAAATTCAAGATCTCCATCACCAAGCCAATCACTGCATCCTCTTCCTTTACCCCTCCCGTGACATCAGCCTCTTCATCCTCCTCAACTTTACATCCGTTATATGTACTTTTTCTGCCTCATCCACTATTTCTGTTCCACCAGAAACTCCTGATCATCCGTCTCCAGTCATCGTTTCGGACTCACCCATCAAAACTGATCTCCAATATAGTCCATTTAGCTTTCGGTCATTCCTCGCCTCACCAAAATCTTTGTCGGAAGGGTTCGACATCCTGGAAGAGCTCCTGGACTCCTCATCTGTCACTTTCCAGGATGCCTTCCCATCATCATCATCATCATCTTCATCTCTAACCCCTGCCAGCTGTCTACCCAACACCACCTGCATCTAACCCTGAAACTGTTTCTTCATCTGATTTGTTAGTGTCCGTATCAACTGTTGTGTCATCGTTCCAATCTACAGAATCATCATCTACTTTGTCCACTGCTGTCATCGAGTCCAACACTGTCTTAACTTCTGTTCTGTTAACCACGTCGATTTGTCATCCAGGATCTGTCGAATTCATCAATGCCCAATCAGCCATTCCAGCGACCACCAAAGGCACAGCTTCCATAATTCTTGGCCCATATCATCCTTCAACTTTAAACGCCGTCCGCAAGTCAAAATTCTCAACTAATTCTTCAACTGATCCGTCCTTCTGGAAACCACCACCAGCAATTTGCGAAGATCCGGAATACCCGCCTATCCCGAACAGCATTCCCGTGATTGCAACCCCTAGAAGAGACGACGACGACAGGTCTAGTCACCAT